>CADEHL010001002.1:112500-122500 GCA_902827135.1 Harpagifer antarcticus | reverse complement strand
TTAAACTATACGTAAAGAACTTCCTCATATATTCTGGCATGATGTATAGCTTTTGTAAACCATTTCCGATATACTAGTTGTTGCGTTAACGGGCACTTCGAAACCTGCAGGTCCACT
Organism: Harpagifer antarcticus; assembly: GCA_902827135.1. NCBI lineage: Eukaryota > Metazoa > Chordata > Actinopteri > Perciformes > Harpagiferidae > Harpagifer > Harpagifer antarcticus. Next base: position 122,383 of record CADEHL010001002.1, on the reverse strand, counting down.
GCAACTCTGACTACTTTTAAATCCAGCAAGAAGACTTTTCTTTTTGTCGCTGCTTTTAATTGAACTATTCATATCTTAGACTGCACTGTAACTTTTATCCATGTATTTCTTCTTTTAATGTTTATTTTATTAGCTTTTCTTTTTAATGACTGATTTTAAATGCCATGTTCTTAATGTCTTTCATTTGTTGTAAAGCACTTTGAATTGCCTTGTGTTGAAAAGTGCTCTATAAATAAACTTGCCTTGCCTTGCCTTCGATCACTAAGCACTTGCTTAGCAAAGCTCTAAGGAATCACAGGAGGTAGCCATCATGCTTTGTCCAATGTAAATTCATCAGAAGCCTTTGCCTGTTTAAAACTCATGAGTGTCCTGTCTCTTGCTTCACTAAATTCATGTGAATCCACGTTTACTCAAACAGCCACAAATGGCCGATTGCAAAGTGTCCTTTATTTCCTACTTCCCTTCTCAAAGCAGTTAAATTGTAGCTTTGACATAAGCAGCTAAAATGTTTCTATTAACAATTAGTTTAGCCTAGTTAGCTATCAAATAAGGATAGTATTAAACAAAGGGACATTTCTGCATTGTGGTGAGATACAATGACCCATGTTGCAACACAATCAGACTGTTTCCCTAATTGAAGCTGATGGGTTGCGGGTGTGAAAATCAATGGATGGGTCAATAGACTCCTCTCAATGAACGATAGGAGGCGTGTGGTGCAGTGGGTTGTGCATTGGTGTTGGGATCAAGGGGTCACAGGTTCAAACCCCACTGCAGTCAGCATGTCGTTGTGTCCCTCAGACACTTCACCCCAAAGTGCTCCTGTGGGGATTGCCCACAGTATTGAGTATGTAAGTCTCTTTGGATAAAAGCGTCTAACAAGTGACGTGTCATGTACTTAGTCTTTAGTAGACCCCAATGAATGACTTGGTTATCAATGATGTTTTATCCACAGAGCAATGAGAGCCTTCCTTTATTTCTTTGACATTTGAAAAGAGAGGAAAGTGTTTGTCGCACCACAAAAGAGGTCACGCTTCATGTACTGGACGTAGGAGACGTTCTACAAGAATTGCTTCACATCTTGTGTTTGAGTGTTTGTGAGGTGTTAACTTTGTCAAACTGAAATGACCTATGTGCTTTATTGAGGCTCTTGTTTCCTACGCCTACACCTTCTCTACTGTCTTGTACAACTGGATGCAACAAGTTCAGGAATTTTTTCTACGGTAACCAAGCCTGCCGAGAAACAGGAAATTACTCATTAAGCCAGTTAAGAAAGGAGTTATTGGGTACACCAAGAAATGTACATAGTTAAACACAATAGAGCATACATCTGAACATTTAATGAAATAATGTTAATGCCTCTAAAATGTCTCAACATCTTATTTACAACTTTGATCACATATCTTTATATCTAATGTCTTCATTAAAGAGACACAAGGAGTGGACTTTAGTGTGAATGGATGGGGCGTTGCCACACAAGCAGACAGGTTTATAGAATAGAAAACAAAAGTAAACAGCAGTAGCATCTACATGTGTTTGTTTTTGGCTAAATGCTCCTCATTCCTGTCAACAACAACAAAACTATGAAGACGACGCTCAGTTTGTTGACAGATGTCTTCCCGCGTCCCGACTCCCGAAGCAAAGTAGTGTAGAACATTCCCTAAAATGATATTCTTCATGAACTTTACCTCTTACTACTAAAGGCATTTGGTTCATTATTCTGCAGATGTAGGTGTCGGACCGTAGCAACAAAAAAATCCAGAATCTCCCAGACGCCTTCTTCCCACTTTACTGTTTGTTCTCTATCATCTAAGCGCTTGCAGTGAGTGTTCTGGATCATTAGCATCTCACGGCTCAATCAGACATTACAAAGACTAGTTTGCAGTTTCATGTCCCGTCCGAATGATTTCAGACATTTGTGTTCTCACATACAGCTTTGTTGGGTAAGCAAAGATATGTTCAGGGTTGCATTGCATGCGTGAAGCGGGCTAAGGTTACTAAGCACCCGGGGAATCAACACTGGCTCCTGGTGTTAGATAACATCAGGCTGAGAGTCTCAGTGAGCTGCTCTGGGATCAGCCTGCTAACAGGTGGGTGAACCGGACCGAGAAAGGGAGAAGAGTTAGCTGCAGGATGGGGCCGGTTGGAGCTTCTTTGGGTGGGTCAGGCTGTGAGGGGTGGAGCTGGGAGTGTGTGTGTGTGTGTGTGTGTGTGTGTGTGTGTGTGTGTGTGTGTGTGTGTGTGCGCTGAGTAGGGCGGGGCTGCATGCTTCTCAGTTAATATCTCCCCCAGCTGTTGTTTTTTGCTCTTTGTCTTTATCATCCATATCTGCATTCACACTCCACTCCTCAGGCATTAATACACACACACACACACACACACACACACACACACACACACACACACACACATCTATTATACCACATGCACTGACAAATCACACATTTGCCTCCCAGAGAAATCTGAATTAAGCAGTGTTGACTTTCACATATGAAATATCTTCCTCTTCACCTCCCTCTTCTTCCATCCTCTCTTCACCTTTTACATGCATAGTCACATTATTGTCCATGTAACTGACTGAAAAGCCTATCAATGCTATGTTTTTGATGATGTACATGTATCTGGTGGCCCTGAGGGAATTTCTTTAAATTTGGCACAAGGTTGGACTCAAATATAAATCAAGAATTAACACGCTAATGATTGCACAAATATTTTATTATTAGTAATACAAGTTACTCAATGTCTTTCTGTGTCTAGATCTCTTCACCAAAGTTGTTTAACCCTTGTGTTGTGTTCAAAAGCTGTTTCCGTTCATGGTGTTCGCGGGTCAATTTTGACCCAATATTGTTTTAACTACATCATAACTAACTTATTATGCATTCATAACCGTACAGTCCTAATTGTATTACAGTGTCATATTCTTTGTGAAAGGTTGAGTTCCCGTGTGGGGAGGGGGGCAGAGGGAGGGGAGGCCAGGTGTGTGTTGCAAAAAAGTATGTTACAGTTGTCTAAAGTCAAAGATGAGTCTTGATTGGACCAAATTTGAACCCGAGTGACCCTCAACAATTCTGCTGGGTCTCGAACACCAAATTAAACACTCTTTTTTAGACCTTCAGACTTGTCAAAATCTGTTCTGTAGAGTTTATATAGCTGTTATGGAGGAGATCATGAAGCCTTGTTCCCATACAAAAAACTAGAGAGTAGTTATTATATCATTTGAACTTGAAACGGGTCACGGGAGACCCGAACACAACATACGGGTTAAGTTCAGCAAGATTGATTGTTAGTGTTGTTGGTTGCTGGTCCCCTCTGGCCTTTCAGCAGTAACTTTTGACTCTTTTCCACCAAATACCCAAGAACTAACTGTCAGTTAGGCATGTGCCCGTTTGAAGAATCTTTGAGTATTCGTTTGATCATGGATGAAAGCTTTAAATGAAAGTTAATGGTGTCGTGTTTGGATAATTGGGAGAATAACATGTGTGTTTACGTCTTTATCTGTTACTAATTCAGTCTCCCCTCTAAACCCTGAGTTGGTGACAGTGGGAAAACTCAGTCCATAAACTGAAAGTGAACTTGGCGGTTGTGTTTTGCATTGATAAAGTAATAAGTGAACTATTGTATCAACGGTTAATGGAAAAGACATATCAAATCTGATGTTGACATTCACTTGTGGTCTGTTTTAAGGGCAGTCTCTTATGAAGTAGACTACAACACTATATGGAGAATTTGCATCTTACAAAGGGGAGTTTAATGGGAGTTTGGTCCAGGGGCTGTTGACCCAATGTCTACCCCTTCTGTCAGTTATATTATATTTGATGGAAAGTTGGTAAAGGGCTTTTTTTGACAGTGTGATGTGTGAATGAATGAAAAGTTATAAATGCTTGTAGTAGATATGCTGAGAGATTTGTGTCACATTGACTCTTCTTACTCCCATCTTGATATTGAATCAGATTCAGATTGATTATAGACATGTATTGGCAGCCAAATCTTGTGTTTAGTTTAAGTTCATTACTTTGGTCTCTTCCTATATCCTATATGGGCCGTTACCTCAGGAGGAACGGCTCTTTTGTTAGAGGAACTACGGCCCATAAACTGAACTTGGTCGCTGTGGTTTGTACAGATAAAGTAATAAGTGATCTATTATCTCAACAGTTAATGGAACATTTCCTGGATTGCAAATTTGAGGAGAGATTATGGTGATGACTACTGGTCTGTAAGGGCGACTGTGGCTCAGTGGGTACAGCGCTGGACTTCGAATCACGGGGTAGCAAGTTCGAGTCCCACTGCAGTCAGCATGTCGTTGTGCAACATGATTGTCCCTGAGACAATTCACCCCAAATTGCTCCTGTGGGGATTGGCCACAGTACTGAATGTATGTAAGTCGCTTTGGATAAAAGCGTCTAACTAATGTAATGTAATGGCATAAGAAAATGGAAAATGGGATTACCTAATGGGAGCTGGTTAAAGTAGCTGTTTGTCCCACATGTCAAGTATGTGTAAAAGTGTTTTGCTCCTTCACTGTTGCCATCTTTACTGTTACCTGTTGTACCTTTGTAAAACTGGCACATTTATTTACCAAAGAACCACTTGGTGACCGGGTCAGCTTGTGGTTCTTAAATGACGACATTTGGAGAAAACAGGACAGATAACATTTAAAAAAAGGCTCCTCTCTGAAGAAATGATGAATGCTTGAGCTCTTGTACCAGAAACATGCACACCTTACCATGTAAATATCCCTCTGGGGGGCAAATAAGGATACAGAAAGCAGAGCTGTATCATCTGTAAATTACTCATTACTGTATCTATATGAGAGCCAGTGTTTGTGCAACATGATTAAAGTCCTCCCTCTCTTCCTCACCGCTGCAGTCACAGCTGCTTCCCGCTTCCATTCCAGTTAGAGATCACATGAATTAATTGCGAGGCGAAGACTGGGTGACCCATTTGATGGTGGAGCTGTTGAACTGAGACATGCAGAGGGAGCACAGCGACTCCGCTGCAACACGTCGATCTCAGCCAGGGGTTTCATTCCTGTTGCATTCACACCGTTTACTGTTTGACAGATTGTTGTGACAGCTATTTTATGGCCCTTTTTGTCTCACTCACAAACAATGCAAATGTTACCTCAGGGCAAGTGAAAGGTGAGGATATTACCACCAGATTTCCTGCGAATGTGAGGAAATGGAGACAACACTGAGAAGAGGGTTTATTGGTGAAAGAGAAGGGGCATTATTTTGGGATCACAACAATTGACAAAATATGGGTTGGGGTAGACACACGACCGCTTTCCAACTTTCCCACAAGCACTCCTAATCTGTATTTCCTTTGGTGGTGATGTCAGTTACATTTCATTTAGCAGCTTAATTTATCCACAACAATTTACGCAATAAACCATAGACATACCAACTCAGAACAAAACTGTTCATTTATACAGTTATGCTTTTTTATCTGTCCATTGATGTTTCTAATTATATGAAGAAAATATATCTTATTGTTTATCGTTAGCAACATGACTACTTCTAGCAGGTTTGCTAACATATCTGTCCAAAGAAAGGAAACAGTCGTAATAATCTCAAAGAAATTAAAACCCTAATGTTGGTGCCATGATAAAGGCAGAGATAAACACCTGGTTAGGCAGTGATGCTGGATGTCCAGGGCTTTTATTGTGAAAGGGAAACTGCGACCTCCTAGATGAATTGCATCCTGCAAGCAAGGATTATAGGAATCCAAGATACAATAATACCATGATGTAAAAATGTTTTCTGTAGCTAGTTTATGCGGTGTTTACAGGAGAACGAAACGGGTTGTATGTATCTGCTACTTTTCTCTTGCGTATAGCCCGTTCGTTCACACGAGGCCGTAACGGAACCCGGAAACGGACCCCGCAAACGATAACGGGTCCCAAGGTGGATAGATCTGCAACCGGAACGCTCTGTGGGGCCAAACGGCTCAGTGTGTACGCCCTATATACGATCATGTCCTGATAACGATGAAGCCATAGCCCCACCTCTGCTGCTCACTGCTGTAGCATGGTCAGCTACAGATGTTAGTGCAACATATACAGCTCCTCTACCACAACCATCAGCAACAAGTGGACATGGAGAACTACATGAACTACATGTTGCTAAATCCACCGCGGGGCATAAACAGAAGGGCAACCATGCTCGGGGGTCTTCTTCGCTGCTTTTGGTGTATTTTGTGGCGGAAGCTACTACGCCACTCACAGGCCCGGCATATGTACTACAGCGTCTCCAGTGGTCTCGTGTGAATGGACACGTTAAATGAGCCGAATGCGCGTGAACCTCTATGGTGTGAATGGAAGACTTTTTTGAAAACGAATTCCGTGCGCAAACGTTCCCGTGTAAATGGGGTCTCAGGTGAAAGGTGAGGATATTACCACCAGGTTTCCTGCCATTGTGAGGAAATGGAGACAACACGGAGAAGAGGGTCTTTGTGTTGATATTTAAATCAAGATTGGTAGTGTTTATTGGCGATAGAGAAGGGGTTGGTTTGTGATCAAAACAATTGACAAAATAGGGTTTGGGGTAGACCACACGACAGCTTTCCAACTTTCCCACAAGCACTCCTAATCTGTATTTCCTTTGGTGGTGATGATGTCAGTTACATTTCATTTAGCTGATGCAAAAGACAGTTATATGTTTGTATCTGTCCATTGATGTTTCTAATTATATGAAGAAAATATATCTTATTGTTTATCGTTAGCAACATGATTACTTCTAGCAGGTTTGCGAACATATCTGTCCAAAGAAAGGAAACAATCGTAGAAATGAAAACCCTAATGTTGGTGCCATGATAAAGGCAGAGTAATAATAAGAAGGCATGTTTTGTAATTCAAGGATGTAGCTTGTAGCATGCTTTTGCAACTCTGCCTCTTGCTTCTATCAACGTGGCTCTTCAGCTAAAGACTAGGATATGTAACGTTACTCCGGTTGTTCAGCTACCTGTGGAAAGCTACTGTAAGATGTGTCCTTTTAGCTAAATGCACTCTGTTAGGCAGTGACATATGTTCAGGGCTTTTATTGTGAAATGTAAATTGCGACCTAGATGAATAATTGCATCCTGCAAGCAAGGATTATAGGAATCCAAGATACAATAATACCATGACGTAAAAATGTGTTCTGTAGCTAGCTCAATGTTGGTTCATACAATGTGTTGAAGCACTGAATATTCATTGGGCTCTTCAATGAGCAGTGCTTTCTGTTTCTCTGGGTAATGAGCTGCTGGATATCCTCCTATCACTTCTGTCCTGCTATCAGAAAGTCTCTCTTTCCATTTCCCTCCCTCATGCTGTCTCTCTATCACAGAGCTTGCAGAAGTCCAGTGAGGGGTTTTCTCTTTTCTTTCCTCCTCTCTCTCAGCCCTTTCTTTCGGGGATTTTGCAAAGAATTGTGGGTTTAAATCTGAGCAACCGTGAAAAATGAGGCAGAGGGGAAGGAAAAAAAACCAGATGGAAATGGAGGAATACTGGAGGGAGTGGGTGGAAATGGAGCCGAGAAAGAAGGGTGAGGCGGAAAGATACAAGGGTGTGGTTGATGTGAGAGGGGGGGGGAGAAAAAAGGTGAAAAGGGGGTGTGGTCATGAGATGGAGAGAACATGAAGAGGTGGGGGGGTGAAGTGATGGAAAGATGAACGGACTGGGAGGGGAGTTGGTGGTGGAGGGTGGGGAACGAGTGGAAAAAACATGGAGTCAGCTGATAGCTCCCAGTTTCCATGGCAACTGAAGGCCTTTCCCACCCACTCTCTTTCTCTCTGCCTCATCCGCTCCCTCACTTCTTTCACACTTCATTTTCTTTTCAGTGTTTTTCTTGTTGTTGGGGGGCTGTCGCTATAATCGCGTGCTCGTTCCTTTTTCGCCCGCCGATCCGCCCTTTCATTTCCTCTTCTCTCTTCTCCTATTGGCTGGTTATCGGGCTGTAATCCCTCTTCCTCACCTCAGCCAAGTTTGGTGCAGTTTCTGTGTGTTTGTCTTTGATGTGTTTGCTTCCTCTGTCCTCTCCTTATTCCCTATGGCAGCTCCTCAATCCCCTCTTTACCTGAACCAAGTTTGATTCAAGTTGGATCGTTTTTTTTTACTTGAGCATATCCAAACCTTTTTATTGTCACTTCAAGAAAAACACCAAAGCTTGTAAGGAATACAACAACATTTTTAATTGGCTGCTATTCCCCTTTATTATTATTCAGTACAGCTGGAAGGACAGAGACATAGTGTACAGAGTTGTGCAGGAATGAGCCCTAAAATCCAGATAATTAGTTGGCATTTAGCCACAGCAACGCCCCTAAACTTTACTCGTACTCCGTTATCTGTGTGTGCAATGATAGTTGACTGCAGGATGGTGTTTCCCAACCTTAATATGTGCGCCTCCATCAGCCTGCAGCCGAACTGTGTGACCCGATAAAAGGGCGTAGCGTTGTCTCCACCCTCTCAGCAAAACTGGATGGAGGCCAACTCCTGGACTGCTGCTCCCTCTCACTTCTCCTCTCTTTGACTCTCTCTCTCTCGTAATCAGTACCAGTCTCTCTCTATACCCAGCAGCCCTCTCTCTCCCCCTCCTCCCCCTCTGAGCGCTGAGTCCCACACAGCAGCCATTGTTCTGTGAGGAGCTCCACAGCTGAGCCCTGGGTGGCTGTCGAGGAGAGTGGGGTGCTCTGAGAGAAATCTAGAGCGTGATATGAAAACGCCTCAGCAGCCGTGGTTGTTCAGAGAAGTCCAGTTTACTGAGCTGAATGAGATCAGAGCTGCAGCAAACTGAACATGCTTTTCACCATGTTGGTGAAACACGGCTTTCGTTGGTGATTTCATCCGTTGACCCAGAGTCTGAAATGTTGGCTGAATGTTTGATGAGACAAAGTGAAATCTTTAGCTTTCCCTGGCAGCACACAAGAAGGCTCTGAAGGAATGCTTTGTACCAAAATGCACCCTGGGAGTTGTAGTTAAGTTATCTCCTCAAGCTTATTTAATGTACATAGGCTTGCACTTTTTACCTTTCGTACAAAACGCAACGATATACAATAAAGGTGCAACAATTTGAACCAAAAGCATACACAGAAAATGCACTGAAGACAGGGATTTCAAGAAGTGGTCAAGCAAAAATCTAACATTTAAAGAAGTAAAAAAACATTTGAATTGTGACTTTAGTGGTGAGTTTTCAAATGCCATTTAAATTGAAGCACTAAGGCGTTTAACTTATAAGACCAGCTATATAAGTTAATAGTACTGATAGTTTAACTCGAGCGTACTGTCATCACTATGTGTGGAAAATGAATGTGACGTCTGAAATAACTTCATGTTCTTTGCACCTCTATGATAAATATAAATATGTGTTCCCTTTAGTCCACTGCCATGTTCATGTAACGACCATGTGACAGCAGTTTTAAAGAACCATCTGCTGCTGTGTTTCCCTTGGTCGTGTGTTTTCAGCTACATCAAATAAAACTAATGAGATCATTTCTGTGTTTGTGGCTCCTGTTGGCTTTTTAAACTCTAAAGCCGCATGCATTGACATACTTCACTTAAGCGTGATTACATTAGTCTCATTAATATCTCGGTTTGTCAATGAAATGAGTCCTGTGAAAGTCTGATTGAGTTGAGCTTGTCATTTGACTCCGCAAAGGTCAGGAGGAAAAGTAATAATGAGTTACCAACAGGTATCCAATAATAATACTTATCTGTATTTGGATACGATATTTTAAACAAGTGAAGCAGCAAAAAGGGATTCACACACATCCCAAAGTATCAGCTTCCTAAAACTCTCTTTCTTCCCTCCGTGTCCCCTGCAGGTGGGTGAAGGTGAGGACTGCACGCAGACGACAGACCTGAGGGTGAAGACGGAGCCGGTGTGTAAGTCGGAGCCCGCCTCCCCCGACCCGC
>CADEHL010001002.1:0-107500 GCA_902827135.1 Harpagifer antarcticus | reverse complement strand
CATTTAAACCATTATTTGTATAGAAAACTTGATTAAAGCCACTCGTTTCATCTCACTGAGACACCTGGCATTACAGAGATTAGCGTTCATTTCATTTTGCAAAGCAAGACCACTTCTTTCAAATCGTCCTCGGTGAAAACCCAAAAGATGTTTTTCCAGCAGCTTGCCTAAACTGAAGGGCGCCTAGCAGAGGCTCCGGATCGCCTCCAGTGATTTGTCTTTCAGTTAATTGCTAATTAGCATTGTCTCTCAGTTCTGCAGAGTGTTTTTCATTAACATCTGTTCACCCTCTGCTCCCCCTGCTCTGACATTGTTAAAGGTTGTTGAAATCTTAAAACAAGAAAGAGAAGCAGTGTTGAGACACGGGAGAGTTTCTACCTGGTAACAGAAAGTTAAGAAAAATGTAGAAACGAGAAGTCCAGACATTTCCAGAATGGGGTATTGCCGATTCTGCAGCCGAGCAGACCACACCTAAGAAGACACACACACACACACACACACACACACACACACACACACACACACACACACACACACACACACACACACACACACACACACCACACACACACACACACACACACACACACACACACACTGAGCTTTGTCTTGCTAATGTGCTAATCTGTTAAAGGTTATTAACCCCCTGCTGTTTTCTGTCTGTTCCCCCTTCCTTCTTTTCACTTCTTCCTTCTCCTAATTTAATTCCCTGATTCTCTCTTTTTATTCCATCTATCTTTTTCCCTCTCTGCAGTTCGTTTTAAGCCCGGCTCGACGTCTCCGGTGGAGTTTCAGAGTGACAGCGATGCAGAGAGCGGCACAGAGTCGGGGTCCGCCTCCCTCAGCGCCCAGAGCCTCGACGCAGGGTGAGTCCAGACACAGATGCAGACAACAAGCTGACTATATTTAAGGACAAAGATCCGCTTTCACACCAAGTACTTTTCCGTACTTTGTGCCGGCACTTAGTACCCCATGGAACCAAGTACAGATCGCGTTCACACCTGAATAAGTTCCTGAGGGAAGATTACGCAAATGAGCCGCTGACGTCACTTCTTCTTCTTCTGCTTTGGGTTTACTGGCAGGCAGCAAACCACTTCACGGCGTATACTGCCACCCGGAGTCCCCGGCCGGAAGTCCCCGGAGTTGGGGGTCTCTGGATTTACTCGGAAGGGTTCAGTAGAAGCTGCTGGGACTCCCAGCAGCTTCTACTGAAGCCTTCCGAGTAAATCGCCAGAACGCCGACACCTCCTCATCTCCACCGCTCCCATGTTTTATTTTGTGTTGCCAGAAGTTAGTCTCTCCCCGTTGGTGCACAGGGCTAATGCTAATAATGCTAATGCCATAACTACAATGGCGGCTTCACAAAACTTTTCAGAGTTTTACGGGGCGTGGTTTGCAATTCGCCCAGCCAATCAGAAATTGGTATTTTTCTGGTACTTTTTTGGTACCTCTTCTCTAATACCCCTTTCACACCAACGCGGTTCCAGGGCCGGTTCGGAGCTGGAGCTTGAAAAGCACCGGTTTTTCCTGTTCACACCGCAGCGGAGCCGCCTCTAAGCTCCGGAATCCGGTTCGTTTCAAGCACCAAAAAGTTGTCCGTCTAGAAAGCAAGCACCGCATACGTCACTCTTACGTCGGAGGCAGGGGCGAGATCAACCTCTAACAACAACAACAACAACAACAACAAAAAGCCTAACCCTGTGTAATGTTGTTTTTATAGGCAATCATTTAAGCTTTGTTAGTTCCAGGTTTAATATGTGCAATAAGTTCATTTCAATACGTTTGGCAATAAACATTGAACCAGTCCGGCCTTAGACTGTCTTTCCCTCATATAAAGATGTTAAGGCTATATTCTAATATGTGTTAGATTGTAGTGTATTCTACCTCTGCCTTGACACTTTAAATCAGTTCTTACCTGTGCCAGAATGCCAATGTTTTAATGTTGGGTTACAATTTGCAATACATTTGTATGAAAACCTGTCTTCTGCTGCAGCTAAGGTCCATTATAAACGAGATGTCTGCCGCTGTTGACAGCACATAAATACAACACACCATGCATGATGTCATCTCAGTTCAAAGTCCATGATGGGAGTTGACAGGGCCAGCGAGAGAGAGTAAATGCGCAGTGGGGTTTCTGGGAAATGTGGTCTTTGTGTGGATCACCTTCCTCCCCTGCAGAGTAATTACATTACTGCGGCGCTGCCTGGCTGGACACTTATATAACCTTATGTAACCCTCTGTATACAGCAGAACACACGGAGACGCCCTGGATGTATCAGAGAGTGTGTGTGTGTGTGTCGTGTTTACGTGCTCAGTACAAATTGAGGACTTTTGTTCTTCTCCACTGAAGTGTGGCATTTTGAAAGGTTGTTAACTCAAGGCTGCAGAGTGAAGGTTACTGTGTCAGTGTAGAGTCACGCAACTGTGTGTGTGTGTGTGTGTGTGTGTGTGTGTGTGTGTGTGTGTGTGTGTGTGTGTGTGTGTGTGTGTGTGTGTGTGTGTGTGTGTGTGTGTGTGTGTGTGTGTGTGTGTGTGTGTGTGTGTGTGTGTGTGTGTGTGTGTGTGTGTGTGTGTGTGTGTGTGTGTGTGTGTGTGTGTGTGTGTGTGTGTGTGTGTGTGTGTGTGTGTGTGTGTGTGTGTGTGTGTGTGTGTGTGTGTGTGTGTGTGTGTGTGTGTGTGTGTGTGTGTGTGTGTGTGTGTGTGTGTGTGTGTGTGTGTGTGTGTGTGTGTGTGTGTGTGTGTGTGTGTGTGTGTGTCCAGGGTGTTTGTTAGTAAATCAGGACAGAGCTCCTGCCACACCCAGTAGGCGAGGCTGCTGACTGTAACTGAAATCCAGGGTGTGGACGCAGACGGTTAGCTTAGTGCTTTAATCGCGTGTGTGTGTGTGTGGCCTAGCATTACTATACGTGTGGGGACTCGCCTCCCTTATGGGGACAAATTGGAGGTCCCCCTGAGGGGAATCATTAATTTTAGGGTGAAGACTTGGTTAGGATTAGGTTAAGGGTTAGGGTTAGGCATGTGTTGGTTATGGTTAAGGTTAGGATAAGACGTGTGTGTGTGTGTGTGTGTGTGTGTGTGTGTGATGCACTTTTTCCTCACAGTACAAACAATGTTATCAACATAATTTAGATTGAATCTAAGAGGGAGAATATGGGGGTGTATGTAGTTTCATTCTCTCTCTTTTGGTATGAGGAAAGAAGGAGGTAAGAAATGTGAGAGATCAGATATGAAGGGAAAAGGAGACGCAGTGAAGTGGAAGCTGTGTGGGACTCTGTCGCCCCCCTGTGGCACAAACATAACTTTGATATAAACCTGCTTTCATGATAATGTATGATTTTCTTTTTTAACTCATCGCTGCCTCCCGTCCCCCCCTCAGGTCGGTGATGGACCTGGAGCCCGTTGACCCAGACTCTCCGGACGTCAAGAGGAGGCGGATCCACATGTGTGATTATGAAGGCTGCCAAAAAGTTTACACCAAGAGCTCCCACCTCAAAGCCCACCGGAGGATACACACAGGTGAGAGCTGAGCAGAGAAGCAACATCTGTCCAGGTTTAAAGGAGCAGCCCTAAAAAGAACATCACTGCTTGTTACATTATATTTAGCTGATGCTGAAGTGTTGTGAACTCAAAACATCACAAAACCTGCAGCTACATTTGGTTCAAAAAGCCTAACTATTGTAAGTGCCGATGGATTAGTTTCAAATGAGCTAAACTTCAATCAAAGAGTCAGATTTTTCTGCTGGTATATTAATTGTCAGGTATCTACGAAGAGTTTAACCCTTAAAACGTCCGCCAGAGACATTTTACCTGGGCTGGGAATTCTGGGAAATGTAGTTCAAACCTAACTGAAGCAGATCCGTCTGTTTCCACCAGAATCCAAACACACTTCTCGCCTCCTATCTTTTTCTTACCGCCTCCTTTTCATGTCATCTCTCCTAACTCCTTGTCTCCTCCCCCCCCAGGAGAGAAACCCTACCACTGCACCTGGGAGGGCTGCACCTGGCGCTTCGCCCGCTCCGACGAGCTCACCCGACATTTCCGCAAACACACGGGCATCAAACCGTTCCGCTGCACCGAGTGCGACCGCTCCTTCTCCCGCTCGGACCACCTGTCCCTGCACCGCCGCCGCCACGTCATGATGTGAACTCTGACCCCCCTCCCTCACCCTAACCTCCCCCCTCACAGCACATCTTGTACCAGAGACCCCCCTCCAAACTAAGGCTAAAAAAAACTTCACCTCTGCTGGGGAGCCTACATCAGGATTTTTATCAGCAGAGAGAAAGAGACACAGTACCTCCTCGTCTTCTTCCTCCTCTTCCTCCTCTGCTTCTTCCTCCTTCTCATCATCATCATCATCATCATGGAATCACAGGAATATCTGGAATGTGTGTGTGTGTGTGTGTGTGTGTGTGTGTGTGTGCATTGGAGGTTTAGTTTTTCTAATATGTGTGTTTCAACACATCTTCATCTTCATCACCATCACCGTCCACCCAACACTCCCCAGCATCCTCCATCTCCTCTAAAGGTCATGACACAGCATCCATCCGAAGGAGAGGAGGAAGAGGAGGAGGAGTAGAGTGTGATTTCTTGATGAACTGAAAGCAGAACGATGTCACTTCAGCTGCCTGAACAATATGAACTCTGTACATGTCGGGAAGTCGGGAAGTTGTGAGAGCTGGAATTTGATATTTTATGAATTTTTGAAAACATGTCAGTAAGAAAAAGTGAATGAATTATCTCCTTCCAACCACAGGAATATTTTAAGAAACTACATTTATTTTGAGGTACAAATATTTATCTTTATCAGGAGCTTTCTGATCGAACAGTTGTCTCTGAAAAGTGTGATCCTCTATCAGTGTTAAAAATACATTTGAGATGAAAAAAAGTATTCAAAATTCAATTCCCAACCATCGCTACGCTCTCTTAAAGAACCCAGGAACTAACTGCGCCATAATAATTGACCTAACGGGCAACATTGTGTCTCAACCTAAAACATAAATCGGCTTTATGTGCAGACACGTTTTCCCGATGACAAGACAGTTTTAGTTCCTACTATAGTTTGGAAAGCAGACCCCCCCTCACATATTTGACTGTGCTTGTGAGGAGCAGCTGAAGTGACGTCTCTCAGATGTTTCCCTTTTTAAACATCTAAAAGTACTATTTTGTCCCGTCCCCCGACCCCCTCCCCCGACCCCCTCCCCCGGTACAGGGAGCTACAAGACTGTGAACTTTATAAAGATTTTGATTTTATTGTATCAATCAAGTTATTGTTATAGCGTGTTCTCCCCGCACACACCTCCCTGATTGTTCTTCGATAACAGTATTTGCTTTCTATGCGTCGTTGTTGCTGTCGTCTTATGAAATAAGGCTCTTCAATTCTCTTTCTGTTTCTCCTTCTTTGCCGGGTTTGGCACTCTTAACAAAATGGCATCCTTTTTAAAAAAAAAAAAAACGTGTTGTGTTTTTGGCTGTGAAGAAGACGGAGGAGACACCAGTAGTTTGAGATTACAAGTAAAACTCTCGCGCAGGGAATAGGGGAGCTTTTGTGAGCGTGTTTTCGTGTGTGTGTGTGTGTGTGTGTGTGTGTGTGTGAGTGTGCATGTTTTGAGACAAACAGAATCAGAATTTACGATTTTTACGAGTGTGTGTGTTCCGGGCACTTCTTTTACCTCCTGCCCGTCGAGCCTTAATAACTGAAGTCAATCTGTAAAGGGCGACGCCAGAACCACTGACAGATAAACTGAGACGCCGTTTATCAACTTCCTGTCTGAGGACGGATATTTGCACTGTTGGCTCGTTTCTATCATTACTTTGTGTGGAGACATTCTATTGCTTCGAAGCGTATGGACTCTTCGAAATTAAAAAGCTTGGTATTGGAACTTTTAAAATTCACATTTGAATTAGAGACACAATTACAGTGTAAACGGACTCTTGCTGCGGGCTAGCTGTTCAACAGTCTAGGGTTAGGGTTAGGGAATGTACTTGTTTTTTGCACAAAGGAAAGAGGGTGCTCGATAGAGAGAATCACAGAACGATGCACACACGGCTTATCATGGACAATGTGGTGTTATGTAAAGTATAGCAGCAGAGTCTCATTTGCACTGGTTTCATGACCTCACAGGAGCCAACACGGCCGCCGTCTGTCAGTGGTTCTGAGAGGAACCAGGCACTGTGTCGGGCTGCAGGGTCCGTGGTGCCGGAGATTTAAACCACAGGGGAAACTTAGCGCTCTCCTCACTAGCATTTCAACCAGGGTGGGGGTCCATTCTCTTTCAAACCAGTTCAAGCCTCAACAAACGAAACCCCTAAGTCTAACGGAGAATCTCCTGTTACCGTCTTAACCCTTCCTGATGTAGTTCTCCATCAGCACATTTCTACCAGATGTAGGCAGTTGGAACAGAGTTGAACCTCTCACCCGTGGTGTCCATGTCTTAAAGTGGGCTGTTCTCCAGCTCTGGGCTGAACTTGATTATGCAACCAGACCTCGCTCCACTCCTCTGATCTGAGCACTAGCTGCTAATTCTGCAGCTCACAGATCCTCTAAAGGGAGGACAGGGTGTGTGAAAGCCTGCGCTGTTGATCACCGAGCCTCCTCAGAAGTCACTTTCAGAACAAGAAACTCAAACTTGGGAAGTGACGTCTTAATCAAGAGGGGGCGGTGATCTGCGGAGCACGCTTTCCCAAATCCTGATCCTTTCCAAATGGAGTTGTTGTCATTTCAAAAGCTAGTAAGTGGAGAGCATAATGTCTGACCTTTGCAGTATGAGATGGAGCTGAGTGCATGCAATGAGCAGGGACAGTGTTCTGCACACTGCACTAAAAACGATCTAATTGGAGGTTTTAGTGAAGTGTGCAAAGCAAAGTCTCCTCTAAACATCCCCTCTGCTTCAACTAAAAGTAACTAAGCACATCTTTCTAGAAGAGTATATGCATTTGATTGCAACTTTCTTTCTTTTGTAAACTGTTGATAAAGACATAAAGGACAATGACAAATAATTAAGATAAATCCATGTACATAAATGTATATAATCAAAAAGTGCAGAGTAAATGTAACTGGTGAATTTCTATTTTTAACACTGACTAGATAATGTGAAATCTCTTTCTTTTCCTTTTCCTCTGTTGCTTTGATGAAGTGTGTTTCGTCACGTGTTTCCTTTCAAATGGAATGAGACCTTTGTTTCGTAGTTTCTTTAAAAAAAAGAGTTGGTCCCACTTGTGTTGTGCACTTGTTGCATGGAGAGTTCTTGTTTTCTTATAGTGACGTTGGTGAGCATGTCAGTGTGTGAGACTTAACATTGATGACCTGAGGAAAAGATTATAGGGATCCATTTATTATACTAACAGCTTGATATTTTCCGCGTTAGACCTCATTTAAAATATGAAACAGTCGTGACATTTTGAGATATATTAGGATTGGGTCAGAACACTCAAGCTTTAGAGAACTTCAGGTCATACAGGGCTAAAAAATATTAATGTTTTTGTGATTTTTACACGCAGCTTTGTTCCATTTCAAGTGACCGAAAACACCACCTGCAGAAATCCAGTTTCCACTATTCAAATATGTTTTTATACATTGAAGGATTTAACGACATGGACCCCACTCCCCTTTCAGTTGAGCACATTGATCCCATGCAGCACACGCTTTTATACCTGGAAAAGATCATTTACAAGCACACTGATCTGCTCTGGTGTCCTTTATATCAGCATATTTGGTATTTTCTTCCCAAACACACACAGTTTCACACTGAATGACTCTGATATCTCAGTGCTGGAGCTGCTGCAGGGAGTCTGTGCATGCGTCCTGTTTCTCCTGCTTCCTGTTGTTGTTTTGTGCCAGCTTGTTTTCTCCTAAATCTTCTGTTAAAGCAGGAATCTGTGAACGACAGTGATTTAATCCCCGCTGAGACTCACGTCACTGTTTCGAGTGCCTCCGCTCCTTCTGCAAAATCACAAATGTTAAGGTATTTTCTATTGAATGCAGTAACTTATGGGCCAGTACTATATTTACTCAGTGCAATGCAGTTATCATTATAATAATACAATTATTAATAATATTTTTTTCTTTTTTTTTGTATTTGTACAGAACAAATGTGTAAAGATCAGTGAGGAAAACGTGAGCTTTTTGATACTGTGACTCATAGTGTTTCAAAGTCAGTTTCTCCCTGTACAGTGATTATTCCCCCTTCTTCTTTTATAGAATAAAACATGTTTTTGGTGCAATTGAATGGCTGCTGTCTCTGTGCTCTTTATCGTGATTCAGTGGTTTATCAGAGTTATGGGATATACGCAGATTATTATTTTTCTTTACAATTCGAACAAGATGTGTTTTCTTTTATCTGTGACACATTTCAAAAATAGTTGATACCAGTGAATTACAGATTTTTGAAAAATGTAGTTCAACCTTGTATTTGAGTTTTACACATAATCTAAGCACCGTATATTCCAAATAAATGTAAAGAAAGGTTTGAAATAATTTAAGACTCAAGTTTATTTTTGTACATATACTCTTTTAATTTCTAATGATGTGCTATCTTATTTATTAGGGCTTGGCGAGATGGCCAAAATGTTCTAACCCAATTGAGTAAATGTCATATCTCCATATATGGTTTTTTAGATATTATATAATGATGTAGTCTATGAAATACCCCACATCGCATTTTGGTACAATAAATGCTTGTTAAATAGTATTTGGTCATTTAAATATAGAAAAAAAACACAATCTTCAAATCATGTTCCCCTAAAATAGTCCATCAAATTTAAGTGATATTTGTCTTAGTATTAATTGGGTTTTCCTTTCACGTTTAAAAAACCCCAGACAGCATAGTTGTGTCTCATGACATGATTGAATTATCCACCAGCCTAAATTATGATGTTGCCGGTTGTAAGGGGACACATTCACATTTTCTCTTTACTTAATTGATAATTGGACCCCATTCTGGGCTGATGTGTTACTATTAAGTGGAGGATGACACAGTTCACTTGAAAGCAAGTTGATTTCCCTCCACAAGAGGGCGCACTAGGACAGAGAACACTGTGAAGTTATCCCACTATGGAGGACTAACAGCCTAAAAACATCCAACTCAGGTAGAGAAGGCAGAGGTATGCATACGCTTTATTCCCTGTATTAAGAGTAGTAATATCTAGCTAATATAAATAGCAAATGACCTCACTCTCTCTGAAAGCAACTGACCTTACGTTTACACTAGGATCAAACTAGGTTAATAAATGAGAAACTTAGGGAATAAAGAACATGAAGAAAGTCATAAAACTCTCTAAGTGTGTGTGTGTGTGTGTGTGTGTGTGTGTGTGTGTGTGTGTGTGTGTGTGTGTGTGTGTGTGTGTGTGTGTGTGTGTGTGTGTTGCAGGGGCACCGTAAGGGGGTGAAAAGTTAGGACGATTCTAAGGGGCGTGACTGACAGGGGCCCAAACAATTAGAACATTAAGAAAAAAATGTTTAAGTAACAAATGTCTTTTCATATGGCCCAAAATCCCTGGCGGCGACCCGGTGTGTGTGTGTGTGTGTGTGTGTGTGTGTGTGTGTGTGTGTGTGTGTGTGTGTGTGTGTGTGTGTGTGTGTGTGTGTGTGTGTGTGTGTGTGTGTGTGTGTGTGTGTGTGTGTGTGTGTGTGTGTGTGTGTGTGTGTGGTCTCTCTTTGCAGTTCGCTCTAAAATGGTTTTATTAGCCTCCTGCACTCATGACCCGGCAAATCATTAACACACACAGCGCCGGGCGTAGCATTAATTCAGATGGAGACAGGCACACACCATATGAACTGCGTGATTGTGCGCCGGGATAACAGATCAAACCGGTTTCATCATAACTGTCTTTTCTTTTGAGTTAAAAATGTTTGTGTGCAATTTAAAAGCCGGATCCAGAAGATTTAATGGAATGATAGGCACATTGTGTAACTGGAGGGACATTTAGCTTGTGTTCTGTATCGCCTATCTGCACCCAAATCTAGGTTTATTCTAATAACTGAGCTTGTGCAATCGGCACACACGCATCTCTCAACATCACAGCCCACTCACTGTGAGTCAGTGAACTTTGTTACCCATCTTTCAACTTGTTTCCATACCTAAATGACACAATACAGTATATATGACTGTTCTATTGAGCTTTGTGAAACGCTCGCTGTTTAAACACAACGTTTGGTAGGGTAATGAAGGGTTTGGGTTTAAATGACGTGTTACGGGAAACGGTATGCCGTCACATTCATATTGACTTCAGTACACCAAACTCAACATTTAGACTTGGTTTTACATGGGACACGAACAATTATACACCAATATCAGTATACTATCTGTGTTAAACAGTTATTGCCTCAATCAGGCGCTAAGGGTTAATGAAAATGACTCTATAAGCTGCTTTGAACACATTTATATTACTTCTGTGTGACTATCTGTTAATCACTAAGAGTTGTTATTGTTAAAAACATGGTAGGCTATATGTTTGCTAGCTTGCACGAAACCAACGTTTGATAGCAGCAGCAACAATCCTGACAAGCTGCTCAATCAACCTGATAAAGTCAACAGTGGTTTCGTTTTAAACCAGTATAGTGGAACGGTCATAGTGATATCTATTTTGCTCATTAGGCGCATTCACACCGCAGTACTTTTCCCACAAAGGTTCATGAGAACTTAGTTCATGCGAACTCTTTAGTTCGCATGAACTAAGTACAGATCGCGTTCACACCGGAAAAAGTCCCTGGGGGAGGATTAGGCAAATGAAGCCGCTGACATCACTTCTTCTTCTTCTGCTTTGGGTTTACTGGCAGGCTACAAACAACTTCACGGCGGATACTGCCGCCCAAAGTCCCCGGCCGGAAGTCCCCGGAGTTGTAAGAGGACTTCAGTAGAAGCTGCTGGGACTCCCAGCAGCTTCTACTGAAGCCTTCCGAGTAAATCGCCAGAACGCCGACACCTCCTCATCTCCACCGCTCCCATGTTTTATTTTGTGTGCCATAAGTTAGTCTCTCTGCGTTTCTGCGCTGGGCTAATGCTAATGCTAATAATGCTAATGCAAGGATAATAAAATGGCGGCTTCACAAAACTTTTTGGGAGTTTTAACGGGGCGTGGTTTGCAATCCGCCCAGCCAAACAGACATATAGCTCTTTTCTCACAGAGAGCCGCTCGAAAGTCCCTGCTCTCTAGCAGGGGACTTTCGAGCGGGGTAAAAAGGTTCTCATGAACTAATTTTAGTACCCGGCTCTTTTTGGTGTGAACGCGATAAAGAGTTCTCATGAACTAAGTTCGCATGAACCTTTGTGGGAAAGGTACCGCAGTGTGAATGCACCTATTGGGAGCCAGCGCCGATTGGAGCTACTACAATCACGGCTGGTTGCACACTTCAGTTACG
This sequence comes from Harpagifer antarcticus, assembly GCA_902827135.1. Taxonomy (NCBI): domain Eukaryota; kingdom Metazoa; phylum Chordata; class Actinopteri; order Perciformes; family Harpagiferidae; genus Harpagifer; species Harpagifer antarcticus. The sequence continues at coordinate 96,144 of CADEHL010001002.1, read as the reverse complement.
TAACAAAGATGGCGGGGCCGATGATTGTGAGAAGTTCCAGCATTCAGACTCAACTTGTTTGAACGTGATGGTGCAGCGTCCGGGTACTTATGGTGCATTTTGCCATGTAATCCCCAACTGTGACGTACTTATACCAAGCGGCAAACTGTGGGGTAGAGACGTGAAGCCAATACGGAAGTTTATATATACAGTCTATGACTTATACACATAAAAAAATTCGCACATCATAAGTTAAAAGCATTCATACGGCGACACAGCACAGACCTTCCTTCTTCTGATAGAAACGGTTTTTTTATGTTCAAAGTTTTTTTCCTGCGACTGTCAGATGATCCATTACGAAACATGGCACAAAATACAGAACAAAAACAGATAACACAAAAAAAATCGTCACAAGGATGTGCATTAACCAACTGTGAGTGCTTATTGGTAGACATAGGTATTCCTCTTTTTGTCTATGGTGCAATTGTGACCATTCCCAACAAACTTCCTCTTATATGACAATTTCTCAAATCGCAAATTGGACATACATTTTTTCTCCAACTATTATAAAATATCAGGGGAGTCTCCATCGAAACCATTGAGTGAGACCGTGTAGCTCAGGCTATTATGACTAGCTGTCTCCTCCGATCTTGATATGTCCACAGGTTGATGCAAAGGTCCTTGTGTCGACAGGAGTTTCTCCCAGGAGGCGTTGTTCTGCCCGTTGCAATTGAAACCGCTACAGACAGGTTGTTTCTGACGTTATAATACATAATACCTAACTCTGTTGGGTTTTGGGGGTTTGTGTCCGAGCGGCTCGTGGTGAAACCGTTGAGCCAGGTGAAAAATCCGCTGATCCCTGTATGTCTGAGTGACAGCTCACCGTCTGCAGGTCTGTTTCACTGTTCATGTTGGCCCGGTTTCCCCTTCCCATCTGCTCTAAAGACCATGAGGGCATGGCACCATGAGCAGCTTTTGTCAGCGACGTTGTGTCACCTGTTAACGGTTGAAACAACGCCTCATACAGTGTTGACAGAAAGGTCTTTACCTTGAATGCCCTTTGACTGCAGAGATCTTGATGTGCCAGTTCTGCCTCTCAGTTTTAATGTTGTGTTCAAAGAAAACAGATCACAGGGTTGATGATAATGATTGATGAAGCAATCCAACAAGTTATGTTCTCTGGCTTTCATCACTCTTGAATACTTCGCTGCTCTCACATCCTGGTAGGCTACACCGTTTGGAACCAGGGAACTCTGAAATCAGCTTTAAAGATGTCAACAAATGTAAAAGATGTTAAAGATTGTAAACCACATATTCGCTGTTTCTGTAAATTCTTTGTCCACTCTCTAAAAGTAATCTCAGAGTCACCAGAGCCGGGGAACATGAATTGTTGTTGACCTGTGTGTTGGTTTCAAATGCACAGCCTGCTTCACTGAGATTAATAATCTGGGTAATATTATAAATATATTGGAATGAATTGTATCTCGTGCATCTATTACAGTGCATGTTCTCCTTTCATTAGCACAGCATGACCTAAACCTTTGGGGAATGATAAGATAATAATCCTAGTAAAATAAGGAGTTACCAAAAATGTCAAACTATGGATGAAACCACAGTGGGGAAAAGACAGAGGTTTCAAGGATTTGAGCTGAACTTATTCTAACATGACATCTCAAACTTCTTCTCTCAGTGAAGGACAAAGAGGGAAGACCAAACACATGTAAGATCTTAAGTTAAAAGAGGATTCATTTAAATGATATACAAATAGGTTAAAATCAAACACACAAAGCAAACACAGCTCAATGTGTGGCAGCCAGCTGAGAGAACTTAAATAGCTTTTTCTGGAGACAGACCAGGTCATGTGAATCCTCCCTAAGGACCACTTACTGCCTCAGGGTGCTGCAGGGAGGATTTAAAGTCATGATAGGTTAAACTATCAAGGTTATATCCATTCAACGTATCCCACTGTATTCCTCCTGCATGTCTTCATATATGCCATTGCACTGAGGGATCTTCAATTTGACATTATTTGTTTATCTCACGAGTTAAAGGCCTCTCTCTCGCACGCACGCACGCACACACACACACACACGCGCGCACACAACACACACACACACACACACACACACACACACACACACACACACCACACACACACACACACACACACACACACACACACACACACACAGACACCGGTGTTTTGTTGGGGGATTACATGAGTTCAGTGACCTCCATGTACTTAAATGGTCATAAAGGAGTAAGTTGTCCAGCAATATCATTAACAAAGCAGGGAGGAGAAGTTACTGTCTAATTTGGTGAAATAAGTTTCAAAATCTGTGTTTTTATTTGTGCTGGGAAAGGTAAACTGATTTATTAAAACAGAAAGTAAATTCAATAGAGGCTGATGGGTAACATATTATCACACCTTGAGACATTTATTTGGTATATGAGCAGAGTTTAGGCTTTATTTTGACCTTCTTTTCAATTTCACAATCCACACTTAAGTCTCTCTTTGTATTGCTTTTTGCCCGAGAGATATTTAACTGTGCAGAGTGGGTCGGACAAGTTTTGACAGGAGTTGTACTGCTGCGACTGTGGAATGAGCTTCACCGGCCAAGGAAATGTACCTGAACAGCAGAGTGAGAGGAACGCACTGCAGTGACGGTGAGTCATGCAGAGAACAGACTGTAACACGGCTGCTGCCAACTCACTGCCTTTCAATATCTGGACCGGTTTCTAATATGCAAATCAGTCATCTGTTATGTTCTTTTAATACTTCTAATATTGACAGTCTATGCAGATTGTTTTGATAATCCGCCCTGTAGTCGATGAGACATTTCACTCATCATTTAACAACCTCATTGTGTTGCTACAAAAGTCAACAAAGAAATGTTCAAATAAAGAATGTTTGTATTACATAATGTCCCAATACATCTGGGAGATATTTCATGAGATAAGTTAAAGATTTGACCCACTGGTGGCACTAGATTAATCATTTGAGGATGATCAAAGTCAGTGGGATCTATCCTCTGGCGACCATGAATGATTGTACGGACATTTCTCAGAAATCCATAAAAAATGTCTTGAGTCTTCGGTTCGGACCATAGTGGTTGACTGTCTTGACCACAACATGCTTAAATATGTTTTTAAACATAAATAAATATACAGTCTGTGTTGATTTATCTGACAAATACTGAAATACTTCACACCATGTTTTGATGGCTGCAAAATAACATACAAATGAAATAGGCTCAATGTTTTCTGCATCATGTGTTAGATACATTTTTTCAAAATAATGCCTTCGCTATTCAGTGTCTTTCAGAAACATGGACTCCGAGTGTTTTTAAATAATGTTTTGTGGGATTGAACAATGCTTAGCATCACAACGTTGTAATGAGGCACTGTCTTGGTTTAGCAGCGTTAAGGATGTCAAACAGTATGGGGAAAAGACAGAGGGGAAAATACTGGCTATGATAAAAAGTGAAGTTCACATCAACGACAAAAACACAGACTGCATAACCTGTTCTGTAGATTCACCTGAGTTACTTTTAGTTGTTGATGCATGATATATAAAAAGATAATATACACTTAGACTCTTACATACTGTAAAGTACATGTTTATTATTAGGGCCGTTGTCCCAGACGAAGAAGCACATCCCTGAGGCTCCCTGCTGAAAGCGTTTTGGCATAAACATAATGATTACTTTCCCTGCAAGTGGAACAGCAGCGGACTCCACCTTATAACTCTTTACTCCCACTTATTGTCCTTCTCTAATTGTCGTCTACCCCCGGGTGAACCCTGCAGGATCAGATATGAAGGGAAAAGGAGACGCAGTGAAGTGGAAGCTGTGTGGGACTCTGTCGCCCCCCTGTGGCACAAACATAACTTTGATATAAACCTGCTTTCATGATAATGTATGATTTTTTTTTTAACTCATCGCTGCCTCCCGTCCCCCCTCAGGTCGGTGATGGACCTGGAGCCCGTTGACCCAGACTCTCCGGACGTCAAGAGGAGGCGGATCCACATGTGTGATTATGAAGGCTGCCAAAAAGTTTACACCAAGAGCTCCCACCTCAAAGCCCACCGGAGGATACACACAGGTGAGAGCTGAGCAGAGAAGCAACATCTGTCCAGGTTTAAAGGAGCAGCCCTAAAAAGAACATCACTGCTTGTTACATTATATTTAGCTGATGCTGAAGTGTTGTGAACTCAAAACATCACAAAACCTGCAGCTACATTTGGTTCAAAAAGCCTAACTTGTAAGTGCCGATGGATTAGTTTCAAATGAGCTAAACTTCAATCAAAGAGTCAGATTTTTCTGCTGGTATATTAATTGTCAGGTATCTACGAAGAGTTAACCCTTAAAACGTCCGCCAGAGACATTTTACCTGGGCTGGGAATTCTGGGAAATGTAGTTCAAACCTAACTGAAGCAGATCCGTCTGTTTCCACCAGAATCCAAACACACTTCTCGCCTCCTATCTTTTTCTTACCGCCTCCTTTTCATGTCATCTCTCCTAACTCCTTGTCTCCTCCCCCCCCAGGAGAGAAACCCTACCACTGCACCTGGGAGGGCTGCACTGGCGCTTCGCCCGCTCCGACGAGCTCACCCGACATTTCCGCAAACACACGGGCATCAAACCGTTCCGCTGCACCGAGTGCGACGCTCCTTCTCCCGCTCGGACCACCTGTCCCTGCACCGCCGCCGCCACGTCATGATGTGAACTCTGACCCCCCTCCCTCACCCTAACCTCCCCCCTCACAGCACATCTTGTACCAGAGACCCCCCTCCAAACTAAGGCTAAAAAAAACTTCACCTCTGGGGAGCCTACATCAGGATTTTTATCAGCAGAGAGAAAGAGACACAGTACCTCCTCGTCTTCTTCCTCCTCTTCCTCCTCTGCTTCTTCCTCCTTCTCATCATCATCATCATCATCATATCATGGAATCACAGGAATATCTGGAATGTGTGTGTTGTGTGTGTGTGTGGTGTGTGTGTGTGCATTGGAGGTTTAGTTTTTCTAATATGTGTGTTTCAACACATCTTCATCTTCATCACCATCACCGTCCACCCAACACTCCCCAGCATCCTCCATCTCCTCTAAAGGTCATGACACAGCATCCATCCGAAGAGAGGAGGAGAGGAGGAGAGGAGGAGGAGTAGAGTGTGATTTCTTTGATGAATGAAAGCAGAACGATGTCACTTCAGCTGCTCTGAACAATATGAACTCTGTACATGTCGGGAAGTCGGGAAGTTGTGAGAGCTGGAATTTGATATTTTATGAATTTTTGAAAACATGTCAGTAAGAAAAAGTGAATGAATTATCTCCTTCCAACCACAGGAATATTTTAAGAAACTACATTTATTTTGAGGTACAAATATTTATCTTTATCAGGAGCTTTCTGATCGAACAGTTGTCTCTGAAAAGTGTGATCCTCTATCAGTGTTAAAAATACATTTGAGATGAAAAAAAGTATTCAAAATTCAATTCCCAACCATCGCTACGCTCTCTTAAAGAACCCAGGAACTAACTGCGCCATAATAATTGACCTAACGGGCAACATTGTGTCTCAACCTAAAACATAAATCGGCTTTATGTGCAGACACGTTTTCCCGATGACAAGACATTTAGTTCCTACTATAGTTTGGAAAGCAGACCCCCCCTCACATATTGACTGTGCTTGTGAGGAGCAGCTGATGAAGTGACGTCTCTCAGATGTTTCCCTTTTTAAACATCTAAAAGTACTATTTTGTCCCGTCCCCCGACCCCCTCCCCCGACCCCCTCCCCCGGTACAGGGAGCTACAAGACTGTGAACTTTATAAAGATTTTGATTTTATTGTATCAATCAAGTTATTGTTATAGCGTGTTCCCCGCACACACCTCCCTGATTGTTCTTCGATAACAGTATTTGCTTTCTATGCGTCGTGTGTTGCTGTCGTCTTATGAAATAAGGCTCTTCAATTCTCTTTCTGTTTCTCCTTCTTTGCCGGGTTTGGCACTCTTAACAAAATGGCATCCTTTTTAAAAAAAAAAAAAACGTGTTGTGTTTTTGGCTGTGAAGAAGACGGAGGAGACACCAGTAGTTTGAGATTACAAGTAAAACTCTCGCGCAGGGAATAGGGGAGCTTTTGTGAGCGTTTTCGTGTGTGTGTGTGTGTGTGTGTGTGTGTGTGAGTGTGCATGTTTTGAGACAACAGAATCAGAATTTACGATTTTTACGAGTGTGTGTGTTCCGGGCACTTCTTTTACCTCCTGCCCGTCGAGCCTTAATAACTGAAGTCAATCTGTAAAGGGCGACGCCAGAACCACTGACAGATAAACTGAGACGCCGTTTATCAACTTCCTGTCTGAGGACGGATATTTGCACTGTTGGCTCGTTTCTATCATTACTTTGTGTGGAGACATTCTATTGCTTCGAAGCGTATGGACTCTTCGAAATTAAAAAGCTTGGTATTGGAACTTTTAAAATTCACATTTGAATTAGAGACACAATTACAGTGTAAACGGACTCTTGCTGCGGGCTAGCTGTTCAACAGTCTAGGGTTAGGGTTAGGGAATGTACTTGTTTTTTGCACAAAGGAAAGAGGGTGCTCGATAGAGAGACAGAACGATGCACACACGGCTTATCATGGACAATGTGGTGTTATGTAAAGTATAGCAGCAGAGTCTCATTTGCACTGGTTTCATGACCTCACAGGAGCCAACACGGCCGCCGTCTGTCAGTGGTTCTGAGAGGAACCAGGCACTGTGTCGGGCTGCAGGGTCCGTGGTGCCGGAGATTTAAACCACAGGGGAAACTTAGCGCTCTCCTCACTAGCATTTCAACCAGGGGGGGGTCCATTCTCTTTCAAACCAGTTCAAGCCTCAACAAACGAAACCCCTAAGTCTAACGGAGAATCTCCTGTTACCGTCTTAACCCTTCCTGATGTAGTTCTCCATCAGCACATTTCTACCAGATGTAGGCAGTTGGAACAGAGTTGAACCTCTCACCCGTGGTGTCCATGTCTTAAAGTGGGCTGTTCTCCAGCTCTGGGCTGAACTTGATTATGCAACCAGACCTCGCTCCACTCCTCTGATCTGAGCACTAGCTGCTAATTCTGCAGCTCACAGATCCTCTAAAGGGAGGACAGGGTGTGTGAAAGCCTGCGCTGTTGATCACCGAGCCTCCTCAGAAGTCACTTTCAGAACAAGAAACTCAAACTTGGGAAGTGACGTCTTAATCAAGAGGGGGCGGTGATCTGCGGAGCACGCTTTCCCAAATCCTGATCCTTTCCAAATGGAGTTGTTGTCATTTCAAAAGCTAGTAAGTGGAGAGCATAATGTCTGACCTTTGCAGTATGAGATGGAGCTGAGTGCATGCAATGAGCAGGGACAGTGTTCTGCACACTGCACTAAAAACGATCTAATTGGAGGTTTTAGTGAAGTGTGCAAAGCAAAGCTCCTCTAAACATCCCCTCTGCTTCAACTAAAAGTAACTAAGCACATCTTTCTAGAAGAGTATATGCATTTGATTGCAACTTTCTTTCTTTTGTAAACTGTTGATAAAGACATAAAGGACAATGACAAATAATTAAGATAAATCCATGTACATAAATGTATATAATCAAAAAGTGCAGAGTAAATGTAACTGGTGAATTTCTATTTTTAACACTGACTAGATAATGTGAAATCTCTTTCTTTTCCTTTCCTCTGTTGCTTTGATGAAGTGTGTTTCGTCACGTGTTTCCTTTCAAATGGAATGAGACCTTTGTTTCGTAGTTTCTTTAAAAAAAAGAGTTGGTCCCACTTGTGTTGTGCACTTGTTGCATGGAGAGTTCTTGTTTTCTTATAGTGACGTTGGTGAGCATGTCAGTGTGTGAGACTTTAACATTGATGACCTGAGGAAAAGATTATAGGGATCCATTTATTATACTAACAGCTTGATATTTTCCGCGTTGGACCTCATTTAAAATATGAAACAGTCGTGACATTTTGAGATATATTAGGATTGGGTCAGAACACTCAAGCTTTAGAGAACTTCAGGTCATACAGGGCTAAAAAAATATTAATGTTTTTGTGATTTATTACACGCAGCTTTGCTCCATTTCAAGTGACCGAAAACACCACCTGCAGAAATCCAGTTTCCCACTATTCAAATATGTTTTTTATACATTGAAGGATTTAACGACATGGACCCCACTCCCCTTCAGTTGAGCACATTGATCCCATGCTAGCACACGCTTTTATACTGGGAAAAGATCATTTACAAGCACACTGATCTGCTCTGGTGTCCTTTATATCAGCAATATTTGGTATTTCTTCCCAACACACACAGTTTCACACTGAATGACTCTGATATCTCAGTGCTGGAGCTGCTGCAGGGAGTCTGGTGCATGCGTCCTGTTTCTCCTGCTTCCTGTTGTTGTTTTGTGCCAGCTTGTTTTCTCCTAAATCTTCTGTTAAAGCAGGAATCTGTGAACGACAGTGATTTAATCCCCGCTGAGACTCACGTCACTGTTTCGAGTGCTCCGCTCCTTCTGCAAAATCACAAATGTTAAGGTATTTTCTATTGAATGCAGTAACTTATGGGGCCAGTACTATATTTACTCAGTGCAATGCAGTTATCATTATAATATACAATTATTAATAATATTTTTTTTCTTTTTTTTTGTATTTGTACAGAACAAATGTGTAAAGATCAGTGAGGAAACGTGAGCTTTTTTGATACTGTGACTCATAGTGTTTCAAAGTCAGTTTCTCCCTGTACAGTGATTATTCCCCCTTCTTCTTTTATAGAATAAAAACATGTTTTTGGTGCAATTGAATGGCTGCTGTCTCTGTGCTCTTTATCGTGATTCAGTGGTTTATCAGAGTTATGGGATATACGCAGATTATTATTTTTCTTTACAATTCGAACAAGATGTGTTTTCTTTTATCTGTGACACATTTCAAAAATAGTTGATACCAGTGAATTACAGATTTTTGAAAAATGTAGTTCAACCTTGTATTTGAGTTTTACAACATAATCTAAGCACCGTATATTCCAAATAAATGTAAAGAAAGGTTTGAAATAATTTAAGACTCAAGTTTATTTTTGTACATATACTCTTTTAATTTCTAATGATGTGCTATCTTATTTATTAGGGCTTGGCGAGATGGCCAAAATGTTCTAACCCAATTGAGTAAATGTCATATCTCCATATATGGTTTTTAGATATTATATAATGATGTAGTCTATGAAATACCCCACATCGCATTTTGGTACAATAAATGCTTGTTAAATAGTATTTGGTCATTTAAATATAGAAAAAAAACACAATCTTCAAATCATGTTCCCCTAAAATAGTCCATCAAATTTAAGTGATATTTGTCTTAGTATTAATTGGGTTTTCCTTTCACGTTTAAAAAACCCCAGACAGCATAGTTGTGTCTCATGACATGATTGAATTATCCACCAGCCTAAATTATTGATGTTGCCGGTTGTAAGGGGACACATTCACATTTTCTCTTTACTTAATTGATAATTGGACCCCATTCTGGGCTGATGTGTTACTATTAAGTGGAGGATGACACAGTTCACTTGAAAGCAAGTTGATTTCCCTCCACAAGAGGGCGCACTAGGACAGAGAACACTGGTGAAGTTATCCCACTATGGAGGACTAACAGCCTAAAAACAATCCAACTCAGGTAGAGAAGGCAGAGGTATGCATACGCTTTATTCCCTGTATTAAGAGTAGTAATATCTAGCTAATATAAATAGCAAATGACCTCACTCTCTCTGAAAGCAACTGACCTTACGTTTACACTAGGATCAAACTAGGTTAATAAATGAGAAACTTAGGGAATAAAGAACATGAAGAAAGTCATAAAACTCTCTAAGTGTGTGTGTGTGTGTGTGTGTGTGTGTGTGTGGTGTGTGTGTGTGTGTGTGTGTGTGTGTGTGTGTGTGTGTGTGTGTGTGTGTGTGTTGCAGGGGCACCGTAAGGGGGTGAAAAGTTAGGACGATTCTAAGGGGGCGTGACTGACAGGGGCCCAAACATTAGAACATTAAGAAAAAAATGTTTAAGTAACAAATGTCTTTTCATTATGGCCCAAAATCCCCTGGCGGCGACCCGGTGTGTGTGTGTGTGTGTGTGTGTGTGTGTGGTGTGTGTGTGTGTGTGTGTGTTGTGTGTGTGTGTGTGTGTGTGTGTGTGGTGTGTGTGTGTGTGTGGTGTGTGTGTGTGTGTGTGTGTGTGTGTGTGTGTGTGTGTGTGGTCTTCTCTTTGCAGTTCGCTCTAAAATGGTTTTATTAGCCTCCTGCACTCATGACCCGGCAAATCATTAACACACACAGCGCCGGGCGTAGCATTAATTCAGATGGAGACAGGCACACACCATATGAACTGCGTGATTGTGCGCCGGGATAACAGATCAAACCGGTTTCATCATAACTGTCTTTTCTTTGAGTTAAAAATGTTTGTGTGCAATTTAAAAGCCGGATCCAGAAGATTTAATGGAATGATAGGCACATTGTGTAACTGGAGGGACATTTAGCTTGTGTTCTGTATCGCCTATCTGCACCCAAATCTAGGTTTATTCTAATAACTGAGCTTGTGCAATCGGCACACACGCATCTCTCAACATCACAGCCCACTCACTGTGAGTCAGTGAACTTTGTTACCCATCTTTCAACTTGTTTCCATACCTAAATGACACAATACAGTATATATGACTGTTCTATTGAGCTTTGTGAAACGCTCGCTGTTTAAACACAACGTTTGGGTAGGGTAATGAAGGGTTTGGGTTTAAATGACGTGTTACGGGAAACGGTATGCCGTCACATTCATATTGACTTCAGTACACCAAACTCAACATTTAGACTTGGTTTACATGGACACGAACAATTAATACACCAATATCCAGTATACTATCTGTGTTAAACAGTTATTGCCTCAATCAGGGCGCTAAGGGTTAATGAAAATGACTCTATAAGCTGCTTGAACACATTTAATTACTTCTGTGTGACTATCTGTTAATCACTAAGAGTTGTTATTGTTAAAAACATGGTAGGCTATATGTTTTGCTAGCTTGCACGAAACCAACGTTTGATAGCAGCAGCAACAATCCTGACAAGCTGCTCAATCAACCTGATAAAGTCAACAGTGGTTTCGTTTTAAACCAGTATAGTGGAACGGTCATAGTGATATCTATTTTGCTCATTAGGCGCATTCACACCGCAGTACTTTTCCCACAAAGGTTCATGAGAACTTAGTTCATGCGAACTCTTTAGTTCGCATGAACTAAGTACAGATCGCGTTCACACCGGAAAAAGTCCCTGGGGGAGGATTAGGCAAATGAAGCCGCTGACATCACTTCTTCTTCTTCTGCTTTGGGTTTACTGGCAGGCTACAAACAACTTCACGGCGGATACTGCCGCCCAAAGTCCCCGGCCGGAAGTCCCCGGAGTTGTAAGAGGACTTCAGTAGAAGCTGCTGGGACTCCCAGCAGCTTCTACTGAAGCCTTCCGAGTAAATCGCCAGAACGCCGACACCTCCTCATCTCCACCGCTCCCATGTTTTATTTTGTGTTGCCATAAGTTAGTCTCTCTGCGTTTCTGCGCTGGGCTAATGCTAATGCTAATAATGCTAATGCAAGGATAATAAAATGGCGGCTTCACAAAACTTTTTGGGAGTTTTACGGGGCGTGGTTTGCAATCCGCCCAGCCAAACAGACATATAGCTCTTTTCTCACAAGAGAGCCGCTCGAAAGTCCCTGCTCTCTAGCAGGGACTTTCGAGCGGGTAAAAAGGTTCTCATGAACTAATTTTAGTACCGGCTCTTTTTGGTGTGAACGCGATAAAAGAGTTCTCATGAACTAAGTTCGCATGAACCTTTGTGGGAAAGGTACCGCAGTGTGAATGCACCTATTGGAGCCAGCGCCGATTGGAGCTACTACAATCACGGCTGGTTGCACAACTTCAGTTACGTAACAAAGATGGCGGCCGATGATTGTGAGAAGTTTCCAGCATTTCAGACTCAACTTGTTGAACGTGATGGTGCAGCGTCCGGGTACTTATGGTGCATTTTGCCATGTAATCCCCAACTGTGACGTACTTATACCAAGCGGCAAACTGTGGGGTAGAGCCGTGAAGCCAATACGGAAGTTTATATATACAGTCTATGACTTATACACATAAAAAAATTCGCACATCATAAGTTAAAAGCATTCATACTGCGACACAGCACAGACCTTCCTTCTTCTGATAGAAACGTTTTTTTTATGTTCAAAGTTTTTTTCCTGCGACTGTCAGATGATCCATTACGAAACATGGCAACAAAATACAGAACAAAAAACAGATAACACAAAAAAAATCGTCACAAGGATGTGCATTAACCAACTGTGAGTGCTTATTTGGTAGACATAGGTATTCCTCTTTTGTCTATGGTGCAATTGTGACCATTCCCAAACAAACTTCCTCTTATATGACAATTTCTCAAATGGCAAATTGGACATACATTTTTCCAACTATTATAAAATATCAGGGGAGTCTCCATCGAACCAATTGAGTGAGACGTGTAGCTCAAGGCTAATTATGACTAGCTGTCTCCTCGATCTGATATGTCCACAGGTTGATGCAAAGGTCCTTGTGTCTGACAGGAGTTTCTCCCAGGAGGCTTTGTTCTGCCCGTGCAATTGAACCGCTACAGACAGGTTGTTCTGACGTTATAATACAATAATACTCTGTGGGTTTGGTGGGTTGTGTCCGAGCGGCTCGTGGTGAAACCGTTGAGCCAGGTGAACAATCCGCTGATCCCTGTATGTCTGAGTGACAGCTCACCGTCTGCAGGTCTGTTTCACTGTCATGTTGGCCGGTTTCCCTTTCCCATCTGCTCTAAAGACATGAGGGCATGGCACCATGAGCAGCTTTTGTCAGCGACGTTGTGTCACGCTGTTAACGGTTGAAACAACGCCTCATACAGTGTTGACAGAAAGGTCTTTACCTTGAATGCCCTTTGACTGCAGAGATCTTGATGTGCCAGTTCTGCCTCTCAGTTTTAATGTTGTGTTCAAAGAAAACAGATCACAGGGTTGATGATAATGATTGATGAAGCAATCCAACAAGTTATGTTCTCTGGCTTTCATCACTCTTGAATACTTCGCTGCTCTCACATCCTGGTAGGCTACACCGTTTGGAACCAGGGAACTCTGAAATCAGCTTTAAAGATGTCAACAAATGTAAAAGATGTTAAAGATTGTAAACCACATATTCGCTGTTTCTGTAAATTCTTTGTCCACTCTCTAAAGTAATCTCAGAGTCACCAGAGCCGGGGAACATGAATTGTTGTTGACCTGTGTGTTGGTTTCAAATGCACAGCCTGCTTCACTGAGATTAATAATCTGGGTAATATTATAAATATATTGGAATGAATTGTATCTCGTGCATCTATTACAGTGCATGTTCTCCTTTCATTAGCACAGCATGACCTAAACCTTTGGGGAATGATAAGATAATAATCCTAGTAAAATAAGGAGTTACCAAAAATGTCAAACTATGGATGAAACCACAGTGGGGGAAAAGACAGAGGTTTCAAGGATTTGAGCTGAACTTATTCTAACATGACATCTCAAACTTCTTCTCTCAGTGAAGGACAAAGAGGGAAGACCAAACACATGTAAGATCTTAAGTTAAAAGAGGATTCATTTAAATGATATACAAATAGGTTAAAATCAAACACACAAAGCAAACACAGCTCAATGTGTGGCAGCCAGCTGAGAGAACTTAAATAGCTTTTTCTGGAGACAGACCAGGTCATGTGAATCCTCCTAAGGACCACTTACTGCCTCAGGGTGCTGCAGGGAGGATTTAAAGTCATGATAGGTTAAACTATCAAGGTTATATCCATTCAACGTATCCCACTGTATTCCTCCTGCATGTCTTCATATATGCCATTGCACTGAGGGATCTTCAATTTGACATTATTTGTTTATCTCACGAGTTAAAGGCCTCTCTCTCGCACGCACGCACGCACACACACACACACACGCGCGCACACACACACACACACACACACACACACACCACACACACACACACACACACACACACACACACACACACACACACACACAGACACCGGTGTTTTGTTGGGGGATTACATGAGTTCAGTGACCTCCATGTACTTAAATAGGTCATAAAGGAGTAAGTTGTCCAGCAATATCATTAACAAAGCAGGGAGGGAGAAGTTACTGTCTAATTTGGTGAAATAAGTTTCAAAATCTGTGTTTTTATTTGTGCTGGGAAAGGTAAACTGATTTATTAAAACAGAAAGTAAATTCAATAGAGGCTGATGGGTAACATATTATCACACCTTGAGACATTTATTTGGTATATGAGCAGAGTTTAGGCTTTATTTTGACCTTCTTTTCAATTTCACAATCCACACTTAAGTCTCTCTTTGTATTGCTTTTTGCCCAGAGAGATATTTAACTGTGCAGAGTGGGTCGGACAAGTTTTGACAGGAGTTGTACTGCTGCGACTGTGGAATGAGCTTCACCGGCCAAGGAAATGTACCTGAACAGCAGAGTGAGAGGAACGCACTGCAGTGACGGTGAGTCATGCAGAGAACAGACTGTAACACGGCTGCTGCCAACTCACTGCCTTTCAATATCTGGACCGGTTTCTAATATGCAAATCAGTCATCTGTTATGTTCTTTAATACTTCTAATATTGACAGTCTATGCAGATTGTTTTGACAATCCACCCTGTAGTCGATGAGACATTTCACTCATCATTTAACAACCTCATTGTGTTGCTACAAAAGTCAACAAAGAAATGTTCAAATAAAGAATGTTTGTATTACATAATGTCCCAATACATCTGGGAGATATTTCATGAGATAAGTTAAAGATTTGACCCACTGGTGGCACTAGATTAATCATTTGAGGATGATCAAAGTCAGTGGGATCTATCCTCTGGCGACCATGAATGATTGTACGGACATTTCTCAGAAATCCATAAAAAATGTCTTGAGTCTTCGGTTCGGACCATAGTGGTTGACTGTCTTGACCACAACATGCTTAAATATGTTTTTAAACATAAATAAATATACAGTCTGTGTTGATTTATCTGACAAATACTGAAATACTTCACACCATGTTTTGATGGCTGCAAAATAACATACAAATGAAATAGGCTCAATGTTTTCTGCATCATGTGTTAGATACATTTTATTCAAAATAATGCCTTCGCTATTCAGTGTCTTTCAGAAACATGGACTCCGAGTGTAATTTTAAATAATGTTTTGTGGGATTGAACAATGCTTAGCATCACAACGTTGTAATGAGGCACTGTCTTGGTTTAGCAGCGTTAAGGATGTCAAACAGTATGGGGAAAAGACAGAGGGGAAAATACTGGCTATGATAAAAAGTGAAGTTCACATCAACGACAAAAACACAGACTGCATAACCTGTTCTGTAGATTCACCTGAGTTACTTTTAGTTGTTGATGCATGATATATAAAAAGATAATATACACTTAGACTCTTACATACTGTAAAGTACATGTTTATTATTAGGGCCGTTGTCCCAGACGAAGAAGCACATCCCTGAGGCTCCCTGCTGAAAGCGTTTTGGCATAAACATAATGATTACTTTCCCTGCAAGTGGAACAGCAGCGGACTCCACCTTATAACTCTTTACTCCCACTTATTGTCCTTCTCTAATTGTCGTCTTACCCCCGGGTGAACCCTGCAGGATCTCGGTGTCACGCAGCTTCCTGCCGTGACCTTTCAGCTGCCACGTTATAGACACAATCAGGGATCTGAGACCTGCCATAACGGATCAGAGGAGTCCATGGGAGGGAATCATTAACTATTCCTCCATGTTTTTGTCAAAAGCTGTCGATATTCCCTTTTTAATGTTTGACCCGATCTATTATCTCCTCACAGATAGGAGGTTATCGCCACCATGCTAAAATATCACGCACAGAGGAAAGTGAAATCTTTGGAAGACAGGAATAAATGTAAGTCATGTCAACACACTCTCACTCCATAATCGTCCAGGAGCGACGTTTGGTCAGGGTCCCGTGGCGTGCAGTTGTGACGCTCCTAGGCTCCTTCAGCTTCATAAAGGGACGCAAATAGCTTTCAACTGATTGCAATGTATTCCCATCTGTGGCGGGATTTGACGCTCATGGAAGCACGGCATTCGTTTGTGTCAGCTGCCCTTAAAGGCAATGTGAGCGTCCATTCCCATTGGATAACGGAGAATTGTACACCCGGAAGTAAGTATTCCCCTTACTGTAGATTGATTTTACAGCGATATCTGCACTACTCATCGACTAAAAAACACCAGATTATCCTTGTTAATTACACAACATTGATTGGTTTAAATTGTGTGCAATACTTTTGTATTTCTCCCCTTCGATTCGGAGAAACAAATATTTGTTCGGAGTAAAGGATGGCAGAAGACACTACACTACCCAGAATCCCCAGCTATCGTTTAGGACTACACCATGTGCTCTGTTTGACAAACCCCGTTTTTTTTTCACCATTCATTCCAATGGCTGGCGTCTAGAGCCGCTTTCACACCGCAGGACTTGCCGTACTTTAGTGCCGGCACTAAAGTACCACGGCATTGAATCCGCCAGGGGGCTAGTGCCAATCGCATTCACACCGCAGTACTTTCCCTGAGGCAAGATTACGCTGATGTCACTTCGTCTTCTTCTTCTCTGGGTTTAGTGGCAGGCCGCAAAACCACTTCACGGCGAGTACAACAAAAAAACCAGAGAAGAAGAACTACACGGGGGGGAGGGTATAAAGCCAACCCGCTGTATGAGGCGTTTGTTTACTGGTCTTTCGATCGTTACCACTCTTATTAATGTGGTCTTTAATTTTTTTATAGTCCTGCCTGAGTTTCTTTATTTTTACCGGGCATCCGTGTGCACTGTGCACGACTCCCAGCTCAAGTAGCTTTTGCGAACATCGCTCAAAACATTTGGAGTTGGGAACTGCTTTCTGTAGAAGCTGCTGCATCCCGTCCTCAGAGTAAATTGCCAGAAGCGCCGACACTTCCTCATCATTCCACCGCTCCGGTGTTGTAGTACGTGTGGTCATAACTGCTTTAAAGTACAAAAAAACGACTCGCTCAGGTGTGGATGTGGTTTTGTAGCGAGGAAAAAATGGCTGCCTAACAAAAGAAATTCAGAGTCTAACGGGGCGTGGTTTGCAATTCGCCCAGCCAATAGAAAGAGAATAGAAATTGGCACTCTTTTATCACCAGGTTCGTACCACCTCTCTAGCAGGGACTGAAAAT
The DNA here is from genome assembly GCA_902827135.1 of Harpagifer antarcticus. Classification (NCBI taxonomy): domain Eukaryota; kingdom Metazoa; phylum Chordata; class Actinopteri; order Perciformes; family Harpagiferidae; genus Harpagifer; species Harpagifer antarcticus. The sequence continues at coordinate 78,885 of CADEHL010001002.1, read as the reverse complement.
GGCCAAAAGAGTTCCCGGCACTGAGTAGTCCCGGCGGTGTGAACGCGACATTATTGGTACTAACAGAACTAAAGAACCAAAGTACCAGGGAAAGTCCTGCGGTGTGAATGCGGCTTATGTCACGTGATCTTCAAATTTCTCCCTGCAGAAAAAAAAAACATGGCCGACGTTTTATTCTCGGTGGAAAATGCCTATTTTAAAGTTAGTTTGGCCATTAAAATGCGTTTTGATGTCATTTGATGCGAGTTGTTATTTCAGATTAGGTGTGCAGTGGATGTACATGATCTTTAGTTTGCTAGTTATTACGAAGATTACTTCAGGAAATTGCATCCATAGAACGTTTTCATTGTTACCAAGGTGGTTGCTAGGGACGCTGCTATCGATATTATTTCTGTTATGTTGTGTAACTGTTTAATGGTGTTATCCATCTAAAGATATGTTATTTTCCCCTGTGCAATTCCAGTCTCACATCTCACAGTATCGTCATTAACAAATACCGGAAACAAACCGAAAACATTTAAAAAATAAATAAATAATACTTTATTCCGAGTGTGCTTGCTTTTCTCTTTGAAAGTCATCACATAACGGCATTGTAATACACGGTTCGGTTGCATTAAATATTGCATATCTGCTGTAGTTCTGTATTTATAGAGCCCTGATGAGAAGACTTCTAGACAAACATGAGGAACTGAAAACGTGACGTGGATCATAAATATATCAGCCATTAAACAACATCTTACATTTCTTTTCACACAATACGTCTCCTTGCAGTATCAACACTAATTTGGCTGACTTTTATATTTGATCCAATTGGTAGATAGGCTGTATTTACACGCGGTGGACCCGTTCAAATCCAGTTTTGGACAGTCTGCCGTGGTTCCATCCCATTTCAAGTGCTGTTCGACGCTCGGCATAACCCTCGGAGCACACTCTCCAATCACAGAGCTTGAGGACTATCACAGGGTTTGTCAAGCGAAGCGGAGAGAATACTTACTTCCCGATGTAATATTCTCTAAAGCAAATGAGCTGCTCCGACCCTCGGTCCTGACGGACTCCAACTTGTGTTTAGTAATCAAACAAATAAATAAACACAAGGATAATTATGTGTTATTGTTGAGTAAATGGAGAATTGCACAGGGGAAAAATAACGTAGGCTATCTATGCCACAATTTTAGATGCAGATTTTGTTAAACTAATACGTTTGCGCTGTGGACCAACATTATACATTGACGGGGAAGGGGGTAGCAATAAAGATAACACCATTAAACAGTTACACAACATAACAGAAATAATATCGATAGCAGCGTCCCTAGCAATAAGTAACAAGTAGTTAATAATAATAAAAGAAAAATGCATTTTAAACAGTCATTAAAAAGCAACACAATCTACCTGCATTGTATTACTCTAAACGTGTAATAACGTGCTTTAAACCCAGGGCCGGCCCTGACCAATTTGCTGCCCTAGGCCAGATTTTAGCTGGCGCTCCCCCCCCAAATGCAGACACTAATGACTCGCGCGTGCACGGTTGTGGCATGACTACCAAAACAGAAATATATGGACACAAGATGTGTGCAACTGTATTTAGTTTCCTATCCATTTGAACTTGATCTAAGTGGGGGGGGGGGGGGGGGGGACCCTCACCTCCTCTAGGGGGGTCCAGGGGCATGCACCCCCGGGAAAACTTTTTTTTTAATATTGAAGTTAAAAGCATCAATCTGGTGCACTTTGAGAGCAACATTAGGAGATCTATGGATATATCTCTCAAAACCCATATGAAACAGAACTGTAAGTAGATTTTCTTTTTCTTTATGGATACTTTACAAATCACTCCCCTTTCAAACTGTATTCTTCTTTATTAATAACAACTTTTATGTACTGTCATATAGTATTTTATACCTGTTTTTCACCTATTCTCTTTTTTATAACTATAATGATCATATAAAGGTGTGCCTTTACCTCACTGAGGTTATCAGAGCCGCTCAGTCTTTCAGGAGAGAGCTCTCTAAAGCTCTCCCCCCGCGGCCGCTTACACAGTAAATTCCAATGTTGATAAAAGCACACAGAAGCTGTGTACGTTTTTTGGGAGTTTGATTTATTTTAAATTAATAGCTACTAACTTGAATTTTTATTAAAATTAATTAATCAATTATTTTGTATATGTTATTGTAATGTAGAGACAAGGCGTTTAGTGACAATCATGTATTGCCTTGCAATTATATGTAAAAAAAAAAAAGTCTAAATATTATATTTGGCCTCAAATCCTCTGAGGCCTGGCGCCCGGCCCCCCTGCGATATATGGCACCCCAGGTTGGGAACCACTGAGCTAGACGACTGTATACGGAGACGGTAGGTTGGTACGTGTCACGTGTGCCGTAGACGATAGGTTGGGACGTGTCACGTGTGCCAGAGACGATATGTTGGGACGTTTCGCGTGTGCCGGAGACGATATGTTGGGACGGTTTCACGTGTGCCGGAGACAATATGTTGGGATGTGTCACGTGTGCCGGAGACGATATGTTGGGATGTGTCGCGTGTGCCGGATGTCGCCAATGACGTAATAGGAGCCACAATTCTGGATCTGCTCGTTTGCACCCCCCGGTGAGACAGGGTTTTGTTTTCTGACACTTTGTGAGTTTCCTGACACACCGGGGACACGTATTTATGTATAAAAGACATAACAAAGTGCATCTTGCATAATAGGTCCCTTTTAAGTGTTTGTATTGAGGAATTAGCAGCAAAAAAAACATATCTGCTGATCAGAGGTTGCGCTATACTTTTTCGCTGCCCGTCATTTTGACGGACAGGATCGTAACATTTCCGTCAAAATCCATTATAACCCGTCGGCCTGTACACAACTCTGCCGTCGGACGGGGGGGGGACGCACCCTCGCTCGTGAACTGTTAGCGCCGTGTTATGCATGAACACTGCACCTCGCGGAAGCGCGCAGCGTAAAGCTCATAGACATTTCAATGGTCTGTTCGGCAAAGTTAGGTTTGGAAACGATATCCTTTCCTTTTGGGAGGGCATGCATAATAACACGGCATAATACACAACCGGAGCCCCCGCTGCGGGGAAACTTTGGCTCTGTTCTGAGTTTGTTCTAATCTGTCAAAATGACGGACGGCTTTCAGATTGTTAAAAAAAAAACGTCATAGACGGAAAATATTCGGTTAACGCGACATCTGCTGCTGATTTACAGAGGGCTCTTTCCCAAAATATTTTGGGTCCAATGGCATCGTAGAGTTTTTTCTTAACATTTCTAATGTTCCCGATAATGTAAACCAAAGAATCATCAGTAAAGACTTTAAAGGATCAACTCTGAGGAAATGAATAAGAAGATCACAAAAAAGAGGTTCCCTACATTAATTCGTATAAATGTATAATCCCCTTGACATTAACAAACGTCATTATAATTTATTTATAATAACAATAGGACATTTTAAACATATTTTAAAGACCAAGGAAACAAGCAAACAACGTGCTTTTGTTTTATGAATCTTTTTATTATTTCATTGCAGCTTTTTTCACAAACAGAAAACAGTAAATATTGTTGTTCTCATCAATTGTACATAAACTGATAAGTAAACATAAGTATCAAAACAAATTTAACACATATTCACATACAACTGATCTAAAATCCCATTAGTTAAAAAAGAAAAAAAATATTAATATTATAATAGTAAATAAAACCAAATAAATATTTACAAAGTCTTCTGTTTAAACTACAGATATGTACACAGTGGGTGGTCCGCGCCCCCGAGAGAGAGGCAGGAGAACTGGGTTCCTTGGAGAGAAACGTTTAGAAGTGAAATTAAGACAATCAAAGACTTGAAATAATAAGATGTCGATACACGCTTGTTTTTATGGAGTACAGGGTGGGTAGAACCTACGGTCTAAACGTTCCTGCATCACAACAGTTAAAGAAATGACAAGTTTCTGCTCCTAAAGCTTGAGTTTTTAAAGGGCGAAGAACAAAATATCTTTAACAACTCGGGCAGTATCGTTCAATCAGTTCAGAGTGGCAGGTCCAGTCCAACCAGCGCCACCTACAGGCAATACAACTACCAGCATCAGAAGTTAAAAAACCTATAAGCGTAGACATTGCCGTCTGCTCCATACAGGCAAAAAATATAACTGCAATTGTTACTATAGATAGATTTTTTTAATTTAAAGCTTTAAAGAGAGGACAAAAGAAGTCGGATAGACACAAAATACTACCACTACTTCTGTCTTTGAACTGTTAATGTAAATGAATTTGCATTTGTGTATGTTAGTGCTGTTTTCTGATGGTCAAGTGCCAGAAAAGGGTTTAATTTATGAGGAAACAAACAACAAAATTCACCACTAACATTCACTGCCTGCAGGTGGTGCAATTACAGGAGATATTATTGTCTTTGCCTGTAGGGGGCGATACTGGCAACGTTCACTAGATGCTTCTACCGTTAGTTTCGTAGGTGGCGCAGGAGAACAGGCAGAACTGTTCTTACAATATAACATTTTATGACCCGTTTAACCGAGTAAATATTTCCGGTGCTGAAAGAAAATTTGAGCTGTAGGCATGATGTATCATTGTGGGGATTACTCGGGCAACAGATCTTACGTTTTAATAACTTAAACGTGCTTGAAACAGTGAAGAAAAGTCAAAATCAGGCTCCTAAAAATATTGGTTCACAATAAAGCAGTTGGCCGTAATTCCCTGCCAGAAGTATTTCAGCCTCCAAATCGTTGAATTTCGGTATTTTTGCAAACAAATGGCACGGATCCATCTATGAGCTCCATTGGAAGACTTACATTAAGTTATTACACAGAATAACAAAAAAACAATAAATGAAGAAATAGCTTGCCTTGTATCAAGAGAGATTTCATACTGGGATGTTTAGATTTACAAATTAACAATGATTTAATTTCTTTCAGTTTAACTTTAATGTTATTTAATCTAAAAGAGAAATGGTGGATGAGGATTTTCACGTTCAGTTTATAGAGTGAATCCTTTTTGTAACGGAGCAAACATTGTTTCCCCCCTCTTGTAATCACTGCACAAAATGCGTGGGCATCCCAGAGCTTTAAAACAAATGTATATTTAAAAGCAGCCGCCACACGTGACGATGAATACCGTGCATCAGGTGCACGTTTACCTGTCGTTCAGCCAGTTAACTCTGCAATCCGTGAGTGTCATTTACCTTGACTGTACATTTAAAAAAACAATCAGGAACGATTACACAACAGGTCTATCCACCCATTTCTGTCTTTCTTTAGTTCAAGAGTTGAACAAACACGGGGGAAACAGCGCTGAATAGAAACTGCACACAAACTGTCGTCAGGGGAGCTGGTCGCTGTGGCAACAGGTAATATCACGGATACAAACATTGGCAAATCGCTCCGCTGTGAGATCGACAGGTATTACCTGAAACAAGCATGACAGGCAGATTATTAACTTTTCCAGGGAGTTCTCTGAAAGTCTGTTTCTTTTTTTGTAAAGGGCCCTTAGAGGGAGATTAAATCACAACATGGAATTTTACAACATTTGATGTAGAAAAAAAAAGGGATGTCAAGTATAAATCTCAATACATTCATTGTACACACACATTCATACACACACACACACACACACATATTTACAAGGGCAGGACGAACCTGTCATTTAAAGTTCATAACTCAAACTGAGAAAAGACTGAAACTGATCAAAGATGGAGGTGGTGGTAGATTTGTTGGACAACAGACAGTTCATGTTTCCAGGTTGTAATCAGAAGAAGTCTCAATGTTCTGATGTGAAGTGTGTGTACGTGTGTTTTAAATCGTTTTCAGTGATGAGAACAGACAGAAAATCATCTCTGAGTCCCGGGTAGATCATTAGCTCTGCTGTTAAATCTTCAGCAAACACTGTGTTGACTGATAGCAGAAACATTGCGTATAATAGAGCCGTGACGGTTCTGTTCACAACTGCAAGAAACCACTTCCCCTGGTTCCACGAGAAGAGAGAAAGTAACACAAGGCCAGCTTTTTTACCTGATATATAAACAATGTTCCTTTAATTGTACCTTATGATATGCAAATGAGGCAGTTCAATACTTTAATACTAGAAGATTGATGCTATTTTTTGTGAATCTCGAAGACATCTTAAGACAAAAATAGACACGTTTTGTCAAATAAACATCTAAATGTGTTTTTTGAACTGTTCTACTAGTCTGGAAGAATATGCTATCCAACCATAATAGCCGAGTCTCATTGAATAAACCAGAACCTTCATTAAAAACTTGCTTTTCAATGTTCTTCCATTTCCCTTCAAATGTCCATCATGGCTTGACCAAAGTTGTTTTCTCAGCATACTCCTAGATGCCTGCTATCAATCAAGGTGTGTCACCATGGAGCTCCACGGCTCCACAGGGATGATTTTGTGTCTGTTCAGGTGTGTGGATCCTGCTGTGTTTGTGTGTGATTATGGGATGGTTTGTGTACATCCAGATGTTAGTTCTGGTGGCGCTTCATGTGCAGGGCCAGGTGGTCGGAGCGGGAGAAGCAGCGGCTGCAGGCGATGCATTTGAAGGGTTTCGCTCCGGTGTGTTTCCGGTAGTGTCGGGTGAGCTCGTCTGATCGGGCGAAACGCCAGTCGCAGCTTTCCCATGTGCAGCGGTACGGCTTCTCGCCTGCAGGGGGAGGAAGAGAGGGCAGAGGTGTTAGAAATATAAGGGAAGGTTTATCATAATCGTTAGAAAAATATCACTCGTCACCGGCTTGAGCTTCAATATCATATCAATGTATATATTATCCTCGCAAGAATGGAAGTAGTGATCACATACAGAGCATTTGGTACAACTAGTTCCTGAACAGTGTCCTCCAGATGCTGATATACAAGAGAGGGACAATCATTTAAAATAATGCAGACGTCAAGTTCTGCTTCTGCCCTGAAAAGCCACGCTGCATTAAGTGAATTGAGGAGATCTCAACAGTAGTTTTAAGACAAGGGAAGAGTGTGACCTCATCATGTATCCGCCCACATTTCTCTGATGAGATTTGGAGCAATGTAAATATATCTATTAGACTATGTTTTCTCTATATCCACTTACGTTAACTTACATGTTGTTTTACTGAATACATTGTGGGAAGTTGTTCAAGTTCAATTCACATGTTATTTCTACATGTGCAAAAGGCCTGCATTGTTTTATATAAATAAATGAGTTATATAACTGTTCCTTCCTTTCAAGCAATCCTTTAAAATCTATGGAAAATCAAGCTCCATAGATTTAAAAACATGTGTTTAATCGATTACTCATCTCAATTCACACTGTATTACTTTCATTTTGGTCAAATCTTCATGTCAACGTATTCAAAGAAGAGCCATTTGTTTCTGCCTGTTCAGTTATCAGATGCATCATTATACCTGGCTATACAGGTAATTCCTGTATATACACACACACACCACACACACACACACACACACACACACACAACACACACACACACCACACACACACACACACACACACACACACACACACACACACACACACACACACACACACACACACACACACACACACACCACACACACACACACACACACACACACCACACACACACCACACACACACCACACACACCACACACACACACACACACACACACACTTTCATGTCTATACTTGATTGAAAGAGGACTTGGTTTATTAATTGATAAAACTATCAAATATAATAACCCTTAATTATAAAATTCCTGAGAAGAAGAGGTTGTGAGGAACTATTAGCAGTAACCGCTGTCTGTCTGTCTGTGTGTGTCTGTGTGTGTGTGTGTGTGTGCCATCACAGCTCAGTGTGTTGTCCCTAACACACCTTATTACTTGGCGGTTACATCTGTCATTAGCAGACTAAGTGTGTTTGTGTGTGAGATGTAGGACTGATCTATCTGTAATGGATAATGTTTGGCTTTTTAACACAGTTCGTGTGTTGGCTCTGTTTTGGTGGAATACTTCACCTGAATCTTAGAGGAACTCTCACAGAAGAAAAAAGAAGACTTCTGCTATTTCATTCAGTCTAATATTCACTGATGGACTGACTGCGAGGGAGTCATTTTATCATTAAAGCAACTTTCGTTAGGGAGGCAATTTACACGTTTCACAAAAAGCTAATTTTTCTGGGTGTCGTTTTTCTCATACTGATATTCTGAACAATCTGTGCTGTTGTATTTGCTGTAAAGTGTCTCTACTGTAAGCTATTTTTATCATATGTACAGCACTTTGGCTCCACCAAAAATCGTTTTGACTAACTTTTAATATATTTCAAACTGGAGTAGATGCCAAAATGCCGGGGGGGTTTTCACTGAACTGTAACCTAAAATGTGGGGACATGCTGAACTGAGCCCAGAGGACATGTCGCTCAGGATTGTGACCTACCAACAATTTCTAAACGCTAAATAAAATTAAAAGTGTTGCTATTTCTTTCTAAAGATGCCATGTGGAGTTTCTGACCTGTCGTCGCACTATTGAGTAATTATTTCTGGGGGTTTGTGATTTCTTTTCTCACAGAGGTTTAATGGATTCTGGATTATAAGGTAGGCAGAACTTGTAAAATGGCAGTGCAGAATAACGAGCCAAGTAAATCTTAACACGCCACTTATCCCACCCCTCCCAAACATTGACATTTCTCTGCTCTGCCGCTACATGCTGTTGCCAAACAGTGAGCTAATCATCAACACAGAGAAAAAGATCTGTTCAATAGGCTGCTATTCAAACAACTGGAACAAAAAACATGTCATCTTTCATGGAACAGTCCAAATGAATGGCAGGGAATCAGGGAAAGGCAAGAGCCCACAGAACTGTGATATAAATAACTAAACAATAAAACTCTGATCGAGCTGCTTTACTTAAAGTGGGGTTTAGTACTTTCCAGAACAAGAAGTAAAAGAGTTCATGGCAACGGGGAGGCGTGTGGCGCAGTGGGTAGTGCGTTGGTGTTTGGATCAGGGGTTCAAACCCCACTGCAGTCAGCATGTCGTTGTGTCCCTGAGACACTTCCCCCCAAATTGCTCCAGTGGGGATTGTCCACAGTATTGAGTATGTAAGTCTCTTTGGATAAAAGCGTCCAACATGTAATGTAATTAATCTTTTTCACGATATAAGGGATCTTGTTTTCTCCAACAAAGACCGATTCATATTCTCTAGAAACACATTCTTCTTTTTTGAAAATGAATGATATACATGTATGAGACATAATTGTGCTTCATTGTAGTAAATAAGTATATAGTGAATTTATTCCCTAATTGAGTCCTTGGCTGAAAACCCCAGCATGGTGTGAGGAGGGAGTGCGTCTGTCTCTGTGGGTCATCGAGGGCTCGTTAACACAGCGGGCCTCGTTAGCGCTGATTAGATAGCTTCTGCTATTGGCCATCAATCACTCAGTGACAGCCATTAGTGGGGTGAGGGGTCCAAAGAACACAAAGGAGGGGTCAGGCGATAAGAACAACTACAAAATAAGAGCAGCAGAATATGTGTTTTTGAGTTAAAGTTAATAATGATGCAAAACTATTCATTTTTAAAACAACGTCATATTCAATAGTGATTATAAACACTTGTTTCTATGTACTTTATCCCAACATGATTTAATTGGATAAAGCTATAGATTTTGTGAGATAGGCTATATTCAAATGGCAGAAAGCCAGATATTCGTTAAAGTCTAAATATGTTTTAAAATACCAGAGATGTACTCTCCTACATAAAGAGTATAGCTTCTCTTAAAAATGAACACTTATCATTTTAAAACAACAATATAAGTCAAAATAATCCTGCAGCACTAAAACCTGAGCACACACACATCAGAGGCACTCCAGGCTCCAATCAGGACGATATCCTGTTCCTGGAGTGAACCGCTCGTGATGTGTGTGTAGAGGTGGAGAACAAATGTCCCCGTATAAAGAGACGAGGCTCTCGAGCGGCAGGTGTGTTTGGTTTTGCTCTATAGCTGCGCTGTGGGGGTCAAAGCACAGCCGCCTCTCGGAGACTTATTATCCCCGAGAGGCGGCACACAGGCAGGTGAAATACGACACATTCACACACAGAGCAAACACACGTGAGGGGTGTATATTCCTAAACAAGCTGCCAAGAGGTCCAGTGGGAACATACCCCCCCTCATCTATCTTTCATCTGCCTTTAGACTACAGTTTGGAAAGATTCACCTGTTGGGTAACTAATTGCCTGTGAAGTGACGGAAGCAGTACTTGTGTGTCTGTTTCATAACAAGACTGTGGTAGATGGACCATTTGAATATACTGGTTGTGTTGTGACGAGGGGAGCTTTGTGTGGATACTGACACAACTTTCTTGAATAACATAATACACTTCTGTTCCTGCACTTACTTCCTCTGCAGTGATTTTCTAACTATGCACAGTTTCTCTCCTGCCACTCTTTCCACATCTCAAAGAAAGAAGGACTTATATTCTGGCATTTTGAAGCACGTTACCCAACACACAAAGGCATCAGCTTTCAAAAGACTTTACAGGCATGTATACCTGACGGACAGGTGGCAGAATAAAAAGGGGCCTACTATTATTTCTTTCTCAAACAAAATCTAATGAGTGTATATATGAATACGGCATAAACCATAATGGACACACACACAACACACACACACACTCAGAAGTGTACAGACAACATAACAGCACATTAATCACTCCGGGACAAAACATCTTTTGTTGCAGGCTGATGTGTACTTTGTAAGGATCATATGTATTTGCTCTATAGGGGGCTTTAAGTCTCTTTGACTCCATGAACCCGCAGCAGGAACATGTATTATTAACCCCTTATCTTGTAACTGCTGATTCTCCATATAGGTAACGTTATAACAACTTTAGAAAAGTCAAAATGAAGTTTGTTCAAAGAGGATCCAATCAAAAAAAGAGAACTATTTAGCTTTAAAATATTCTAAAATGCTTTTGTTCAATTATAACTACTATATATCCCTACATCTTAAGTCTCTTTACATTTAAAATTAGGGCATTTTGCCCTGATGGTTTTATTCTGGCCGACTAAAGAATAGCTTGAACATTTCTTTGACATAATTACATTTTCTAAAAGCAGAACAAAATCTGTCGGTAAATTAACAGCAAAAAGTATCCACCCACTCTTAAACGTCTTCAGATGTTCAAACCACTTGTAACGCACACCCTAAATGACTCTACACCGTCTGGTATAAAACATCAGAGCATGATAAAATCATTTTATAACATCTCTGCCTGCTTTTAATGAGTCAAAGAGCAAACAACTCCAGGCTCTCCTGGACGCCCATACACTGTTTGTAGACCTCTTAGCTTTATCAGCTCCGTTAGTGTTTGTGAAGAGGGCTGGAGGGTTCCTTAATCAGGCTGATAGCACTTTACACACACATGTACACACACACACGTACGCACACTAACACACAGTTACTACAAGACAACGTGCAAAGCTCAAATGGCTTCTGAGGCCATGGTCAAGGTTGGACCCTCGTAGCGGCGGGTATATTGAGCCACAAATAACCACACAACAGATAGTGATGCAGTCCAACAAAGGCACTTTGTTAATGGCAGTCAAAGTATTACAATCCTTTACTTAAGAACATCTGAAGAGAAAATATCGCCCTACAACATTGTTAGCAACATGGCTAACGCTAGCAGCCTTGGTAATGTTACTTTTCAGAGCAAAACAAACTACTGTAGGAATAACGAAGAACGACAAATACAGATCTCAGTGGTATGATAGGGGAAGAGTAAATGGTTTCGTTTCTTGGTAATCTAGCATGGTAAAACTTGTTGTATCACTCTCCATCTTTGTTTTTCTTTGTCTTTTCATCAACGGAGCTCCTTTGCTTGCTCACCTATAGCTTCAGATACTTCCAAACTGGTAAAATTGGAGCTAAAACGGTCTAGTACAGTAGTCCTTATAAAACTAACTTTATACGTGTGCCTCATGTACCGGCAGGCTGAGTGTTAGCCATGAGCAAGTCCCAGCATGCATTGTGTGGGACGCAGGGTACGCACTAGACAGGTAATAGAGCTAGCACAAACATCTATATCAAAAGTCTTTGACCTAAGGGGGACAACCTTGACAAATGTAGGGTTTTAGGAGCTTATAAACATAATAACTTAAGGAGAGTAAAACACCTACTAATGTTCAGAACTGCATGACTAGATTTCTCACGAAAAACTAAAAGAGGATTTTTCTCTGAAGTAAAGACAATGAAACTGATAAGACACACACTCACGCTGACATGCAGTACATACCCACAAACACACAATCAGATACACACACACACACAGGCAACTTTCTGATACTATCGCCTTAAGGGAAACAAAAAGACATAAATCTGAATCATTGAGTTGAAATAGACATTCATTGTGTGGATGTTTCACCACATGACAGGGTGTTGATAAAACATGTGGATAAATGCTGCTGTAAAGAATGATGACATGGATGAAGAAATACGTCTTTTGGCTGATTCACAGAAGAGTATTGTGGGGGAAACTTCTGAAGCAATTGGAGTCAGGACTCAGAGAGACACGAGGAGAGCTGGAGCTTTGATGGAGTCAGGACTCAGAGAGACACGAGGAGAGCTGGAGCTTTGATGGAGTCAGGACTCAGAGAGACACAAGGAGAGCTGGAGCTTTGATGGAGTCAGGACTCAGAGAGACACGAGGAGAGCTGGAGCTTTGATGGAGTCAGGGCTCAGAGAGACACGAGGAGAGCTGGAGCTTTGATGGAGTCAGGACTCAGAGAGACACGAGGAGAGCTGGAGCTTTGATGGAGTCAGGACTCAGAGAGACACGAGGAGAGCTGGAGCTTTGATGGAGTCAGGACTCAGAGAGACACGAGGAGAGCTGGAGCTTTGATGGCAAACACTGACGGTTTATTTGGAGTTACGGCCGGAGAATTCACAAAACAGGTGGTGTGTTACGAGTTGACACAGCGGTTGCTAATGCCCCCTTTCCACAGGTTGGAGACCTTTGGGCAACCATTGAGCGACCAAAAATTGGCAAGATCTCTCAGCAGTCTCCAAGAACCTGGAAAAAGTTGTCTCTGTGGAAACGCTCTGGAGACCCCTGGGTGCTCATTGAGGGATCGAAATTTACATTTTCAGCAAATTTCATGAAGATCTACGGAGACGTCTGAGAGACCTTGGTGATCGCTGAGAGACCGACAGAGACTACTGAGAGTTCCTTGAGTGCTCATTGTGCGACAGAAGGTGCTCTCTGAGAGACCAACTGAGTTCCCTGAGAGACCAGCTGCGACCACTAGAAATCCCTGAGATACCAACTGCGACCAACTGAAAGACCATTGAAAAATCCTCGGGCGACCTGTGTGATCTTGGGAGACCATGTGTGCAAGGGTATAAAAATGAGCTGATGCTGGTGCTTCTGCCTCATTCTCTGACCTCCTGAAATGAACAACGAAGCTTTGATACATGCTGCCCTCCTCCTGGGTCACCAATCACTTCTACAGAATCAGATGGCCATTGCTCTCGTCAAGGGAAGGATGAACAAGCGCAGAAGAGAGAGAAAAAGGTGGTGGGTCCGCCCCTGGCTGAGACAAGAAAGAAGGTTACAGTTTGGTGACTACAGTCAGTTGATGAGAGAACTAAGGCTAGAAGATGAGGGGAGCTTCTTCAACTACCTGCGCATGGAGCCAGCCATACTGTCGAGGGGTTTACACCCGTTTTTATATGGCCCACTAGCATGCTCAAGCGCAGCTATTCGCCAAAAACGTTGCGTGTGTTGAGAGATTGCTGAGAGATCATTGAAAGACCGATGAGACCGTTGGGCGCTCGTCGAGAGATCGCTGAGCGTCCATTGAAAGATCGCTTCCCTCGGAGACTGCTGAGAGACTGTTTTGGGCAGGTTCAAAACTTCATGGAGACCACGGAGACCATAGAGACCGCTGAAAGATCATTGAGAAACCATGCAAGACCTTAGAGATCATTGAGAGCTCACTGAAAGACTGTTGAGAGATCTCTCACTTTTGGGGGGGAATTTGATGGTCTCTCAACGGTCTCGGCTCTGTGGAAAGGGGGTATAAACCAATTCTGAAGAACTCTTTCTGTAGCTCGAGGTTTTAACTAGTTCGGAGTGTAATAATCAACATTCTTTATCAGCGAGACTAAAGCAATATGGACCCTGAATCTAACTAGAGCTCTCGTCCATAGAAAAGAATGTGCGACAGGGAACCTACGTCCCTGAACAGTAAACTACCTCATGGCGGCTTGTGCTCTGTCATAGACTGGCAACAACAATGCACCCAAGCAGCTCCTCCTTAAGAGAGATAGCAGCAACACCCAAGGCCGTAGACCTATGCCGTGGGAAAGGAGACAGTGAGAGGAGAAAATGATGAACTGTGACAAACGTTGAATACCTAAGCAAATTATTCCCTAACAAGTATGTATGCACACAAAGCAGAAAAGCTCAGCAGATGGATTTACAGGGAAGTTACTGCCAACGTATTTTTCTCTTTAAGCAAACACAAAGTAGTTTTAGCTTCTCAGTGTGTGGATTATCTAGGTAGGTCTGTCCATGACTGTTAGACAATAAGAAAATCAACTTTAAGCTAATGTAAAGAGTCTACAATGTGCGTGATGTTATCTTTTATATTTGCTGTGGATGGGAGACTGGCTGCAGCATGTATGATTTGGAGGTGTGAACAGGCTTTAACACTCAAGATGGCAACAGTGAGCTGCATTAATCACTGCTGGGAAGATAAGGCATGAATAGCTTTGCACAAGTAAGAGAATTGGGAAAAAACATTCATTTTTAAGCAAACAGCACCAGACTACCTTTATCCTGCCAACTTTCTATAGCACAGATTAGAGTCAAATATAGGCTTAAAATAGGTTGTCAGTTTTCAAATGTCCTTATAAACGCGAGTTCAGGGAGCAGATGTATACATTTTTGCAAGAAAACAATAGTGTGAACAAAATAAAGGGGACCTAGGACAGAGCCTTGAGGTATTCCACAGCTTAAGTTACAGACTGACCCTTTACAACAGTGAGGTTTCTGTTTTAGAGATAAGATATGGGGTTAACATCTATCCAGATCACCATGTTTGTGCAGGATTTATAGACAGTAATAAGAGAAAAAGGCGGTGGAAGAATAAAGATCTAAAGTAAGAGAAAGTTAAGATCAGAAAACTAAATATGTTCTTGCATGAGGCCCCACTGTTTCTGAACATGTTAAACGTATGAGTCATCCTGAACTGAATGAAAAGAACAGAATAGGCAAGCCTGGTTTTGCCAGTTGGAAAGTGAAGCCTCTTAGTGAGATTCAGAGTGACCAGGATGAGTAAACCAGGGCGTTCACTTTTTGCACAATCCGTAAACACGAGGCAGTTTTATACACGTTTTCAGACTATTGATATTCAATCTTAGAAGTTGCATTGAGACTTAACTCTATTTTGTGAATCAAAAGCCAATTGGATATCCTTGAAACTGTTGCACATTTCAACTCAGTGGTGGTCGGTCCCTAAGATACATTCAATGAGCAACAAAAAGAAGAACACTAGTTCAGACACATGCCTTCAGGGAACAGTGGACAGTTTGCTTACAAGTTAATACAACATTTCTCCTCCGGGCACTTAATAATTGTACAGCTGTGCACTGACCACAGAATAATTCAACCACTGACAATGTGGTGCGTCAAAGACACAGTCAGGCTGTTTGCGTGAAAAATTGTCGACACAATCCTAAATTGTCTCTCTTGTATTGTTCTCACTTCATATTTACAGTCTGTTTGTTCTTTTGTGTTGCTGTATCCTGCTGCCAACTGAACTTCCCCCCAAAGGGATCCATAAAGTTTCCGCTTATCTATTTATGACCATAGAACGATCCGTTTCTATTTGCACATTCATTCATTTCTTTCTCTCTGCAGCTTTTATCGCATGAGTAAATCTCTAAAATCCAGGTCTGAGGCTTCTGGGAAACACACAGGTTTCATGTTACAGAAGGGAATCACAGCGAAACCAGCCTTCCCCCATTCTGAAACCCCCTCCTTCCTCCTATTGCATCCTCTGAAAAGAGACTGAAGAGCAGGAGTAACTGGTTTGTGGCCTTTTGCTTTAACAGCACGTCTTCCCTCTTTTTTTCCTCCTCCTTTCATCCTCCCCTCCTCCCTCCCTTCTTTGTTCTACCTCTCTTGGGATCTCAGAGGACAGGTATGAGCATGTATAAACACAACGGACAGAAAACAAAAACTCTTGAGCAAACCAAATGTTGCTTCTATGATGTTGTTCTCTTCATTGTTGTTCTTTACCTCTATTATAGTAACTGGGTGTATCGAAAACTGGCGTGTGGACAAAATATGCAGTATAAAAATAAACAAGCTGAAGCCAAATAAGTTAAATGGTCCGTTGGAAAGCTTGTGAGTTACCGTCGCTAGTTTGCATATGTGGACAGAAAAGCTAAATAAATACAACAAATGTGTACATTTGTTCAAAAACACAACTGGATGAAGACCCCACAGAATACACACACTTTGGACAAAAGTTTCATGAAGTTGCATTGTGCACAAGAATGCTTGTTTTTCCTCTCCATATAATAGAGTAAAGTTGTATTTTTTACTATTTTATATCAGACAGACATCTGTCAGTGACTAATTCTCTTAACGGCAAACCAGTCAGCTGTTAGCACTGCTGGGCAGTTGCGTAACTAACGACGGTGCAGCCGCTGCAACGCACTGGGGCCCAGAGCCGGCCAGGGGCCCTTTTTTTTTTTTTTTTTGTGGGGCCCCAATGGCATTGAGCGGTTCGCGCAGTCTTCAAAGTAACCAAGCAACCTAAATTAATTTGTAATTTGTCAGTCCAATGACCTTGCTCCCTTTCATGTCATGTGATACCTTGCGTGACAAGCGAACCGTTTAATCAACCTGTACTGTAGCAGCAAGTTCGGCAGCATTATAAAAAATGTCATAGCTTGCATTTATAATGTACAGCAAACCAAAGCACAAGAGCAGCGCTCAAAAGAGAAAGGACAAGAGAGTGTATGTCCGTGCATGTGTGAGCGCATCAGCGTGCGCTTATGTTTGGGGCGATGGGGGCCCCAAAACAACATTTGCACCGGGGCCAATCACAACCTTGTTGCACCACTGCTGCTGGGGTAGGTGAGTACAAATACAAACTCTGCCAGATTATCCCCTACTGTGTTTAATGAAGCTTTGTGCTAATTCATGCATAACGCTGAAGGAGAACTGCAGCAAGTTATTGGCATTAGCTGCTTCAATTTTCTGCTTCAAAGTCAGTGGCTTATTACAAAAAATGGTCACTTCCTCTAGTGTCTTTGAACTGCATGTAGATAAAGACAGTGATGTGCAATGTGATGTCATCTTGCGTCAGTTAAATCCACAGAGGAGTGTTTTCTTACCTGTGTGCGTCCTTTGGTGAGCCTTCAGATGGGAGCTCTTTGTGTAAACTTTGGTGCAGCCTGAAAATAAAAATCACAGAGAGAGTTAGATGGATGAGCCCGGCTGACTGCGGACATGTGGCTCACCTGACGCTAAGTTTAACCTGGCCATAAAGCTGTTAACAAGCAGAAAGAGTGCTGTCTTTTGAGTTGTTTTTCACCTGTGACACAGTGGGTATGGTACTTAACACAGGACAACTCAATCACATGTTTAGAAATCTTTGGTAGCGAACCCAGAAGGGACCATTTCAAACAATTGCCCTCCAGGCTGAATAAAAGAACTCAATGTGGGTTTTAAAGAATGTTGGCAACCCCAGTTATTGTTTGATATTAAAGAGAGGCATCGTGTTACTGAAAGATTTGCATACGTGTTTTGCTTTGGCAGTTGAGCTTATTTACACAACAGGGGACATTGGTTGAAAGCAATCCGAACCAACTTGCTGAAGTGGTAGTGTTGTGACTTGCTTTCATTCGTTTAATTTTTTGTGTGAAGTGAGCCTTTAAAAGAGTCCATGAATTCGTGCAGGGCTGGTTTAGTATCTTCACTTTAACTTGCAAAAGAAAAAGGGGCTGCTGATCCCCTAAAATACATCATGTAATATAAGTATACTGCCAGATATCTCACATTTGTAGTCAACTGGTAGAATGACCTGGTTGCTAATTACATGCCACGAAAAAAATATATGTTTTCTTGCCCCCAAGGGACACATACTATCATCACTCCATAAAATGTATTTATTTACTTGTTTATTCCACATGGCAGTTATGAACATTTCCTTTGGACTAAAACCGACCTTGGAAGTCACAGAAGTGGATCCTCCTCTTCTCCAGCTCCGGGTTGTTCCGCCTGTTGTATTTGGGGCCCGTCAGAAACCCCCTGGCCGTGTGTCATCAGCATGGCGTGTGGAGACAGCCCCATCACCTTCATCCCTCCCAGGCGCTGCTGGTAGGCCAGGTGGAGCTGCGGCGCTAACTCAGCAGCTCCGCCTGATTGTCTGGACTCCCCGGCTGAGAGTTGGGGGGGGGACGGGGGCAGGCTGTGTGGTGCTGTGTGTGACGGAGAGGCTTGGTAATAACCATGATGCTGCTGTACCTGGTGCTCGGCCATCATGTAGTTGCCGTTGTTTGCCTGCAATGCGACGTTGCCAAGGTTCAGCATGGTCCTGCCGCTCGCTGAGGCGTGTGTTGACGGGCTGCTGTGGGACAGAGTCATGGTGAGGTCCCCACAGCCGGACAAAGGCATGCTGTAGACCTGCGACTGAGGGGGCCGGGGGGGCCGATGTGGAGCTCCGTGTCCATATGTTGCTGGTGCTGGTGCTGATGCTGGTGCTGGTGCTGGTGCTGGTGCTGTTGCTGATGGTGCTGTTGGGACGATGTGGACACATTCAATAACCCTGAGCTCATGTCTGGTTTGATGAAGACGTTGTTGACGACAGGCGGCACGCTGAACACGGAGGTGAAGTCTGGCAGGGGCCTGGGTGCTGGAGGAGGTGATGGAGCAGGGCACCTCCAGCCCGGGCTCCGTCTTGATCTGCTGCACCGACAGAGTCTTGTTGTTGGGCCGGTAGAGGCCTGTGCGGAGGTGGGTGGTGTTGGGGAGGATGACGTTGATGTTGAGGCTGTAAGGGGTCACACTTTGTCGTCCGAGAAGAACTCGTCGACCAATGAGGCGCTGCCTCGTCGGTGCTTCCTCTCCACGGTGTCGATCAGGTTACTCAGCAGAGGGCCGTTGACCTCCGGCAGGTATTTGTCCAACTCTAATCGAATCTGAGAAGAAACAGAAGACAGAGAAACATTAAAGGAGGAGTTCAACATGTAACTCACTACAACCCTCGGGTGGATACCTGGTTTTATAAGTAGTTATTTATAATATTCTCTTCACTAAGTCATTCTCCCAGATTTCTTTGCATGCATTTGCTTTACAACCTGAGAATGGACCTGTGAGAAAGCGAGCCCACCGCCATTTAAACAGAACAACCCTAGCAAACTAGTTTAAGAACACTGAGGTGCGTCCAAGAACTGGAATCAAGAGAAAACAATCTGTGTGACTAAGAAGGGTCATTTACACGAAACCCTACCAAAAATGTTAAACTTGAGACAATAGAATTTGGAACTTCTTTCTATAAATGCGGACACAACAATGATCAGACAAATTCAAACCACTGTATAAAATGCTGCACCAGAGTTTGTGGGTTTGTAGTTCTTCGAAAGCATTTCCTGTTAAAATCCTGGATATCATGCTGAGTAAAACAAATGGGTAAGCCTGACGAGCTAGTTCAGGCAGTCAACTCGAGCACCATGATACATTAACATGTGACGCCTCGTCCCTCTCACAACCAACCAACACATTCTCCTAAAACCTGCCGCTCTATTTAAGCTGCCAGGTCTTCCTGCCTCTGCCTCGCCTTGCTGCCACTGCTGTGTTCACTTGCTGTTGCTACGTTCATGTTCCTGCTGCTGTGTTTCATGTTGCTGCTGCTCACCTGCCCCCCCACCCCGGCTTCCACCCCACCACCACCCCAGCTTCCACCCAGCTTCCCACCCGGCTTCCACCCCACCACCACTCCAGCTTCCACCCCACCACCACTCCAGCTTCCACCCAGCTCACCCCAGCTTCCACCCCAGCTTCCACCCCAGCTTCCATCCACCCCAGCTTCCACCCCAGCTTCCACCCCAGCTTCCACCCCAGCTTCCACACCAGCTTCCACCCCAGCTTCCACCCAAGCTTCCACCCCCAAGCTTCCACCCAGCTTCCACCCCAGCTTCCCACCAGCTTTCCACCCCAGCTTCCACCCCAGCTTCCACTCCCAGCTTCCACCTCCGCGTCCACCCCAGCTCCACCCCAGCTTCCAACCCCAGCTTCCACCCCAGCTTCCACCCCAGCTTCCACCCCAGCTTCCACCCCAGCTTCCACCCCAGCTTCCACCCCAGCTTCCACCCAGCTTCCACCCCCAGCTTCCACCCCCAGCTTCCACCCAGCTTCCACTCCCAGGCTTCACACCCCAGCTTCCACTCCAGCTTCACCCCAGCTTCCACCCCAGCTTCCACCACCAGCTTCCAACCCCAGCTTCCACCCAGCTTCCACCCCGAGCTTCCACCCCACTTCCACCCCAGCTTCCACCCCAGCTTCCACCCCAGGCCTTCCACTCCACAGCTTCCACCCCAGCTTCCACTCAAGCTCCACCCCAGCTTCCACCCCAGCTTCCACCCCAGCTTCCACCCCAGCTTCCAACCCCAGCTTCCACCCAGCTTCCACCCAGCTTCCACTCCCAGCTTCCACCCCAGCTTCCACCCAGCTTCCACCCCCAGCTTCCACCCAGCTCCACCCCAGCTTCCACCCAGCTCCACCCCAGCTTCCACCCCAGCTTCCACCCCAGCTTCCACCCAGCTTCCACCCCAGCTTCCACCTGTAGGCTCCGGGGATAGTTATCTAATCATCACTCAATGTTCTTTGTAAATCTGTGGAGTGATGAGGCCCGAGCCGAGACGCCAAACTCAAACTATATGCTGCTTCTAATACACATATAAGAAACACGTGAGTTGTCTGACTGAAATAAAGGCTTCCTTAAAACTCGGTGGAATCAATTCACTACGGCTCTAATGCGGTGCGGTATTTGGTTTAGGGTCAACACTGTTTAACTGATGTAATTCTTTTTGAGAGATGAATGAGCTGCAGATGGTGATAAGAGGCTTTGACATGTCTCAGTTCCACCCAGTCCAGTAATCTATAGATACACAGTATAGGTGAAGAGGAGGAAGTAGTAGAGGAATTACAAAACACTTTTAAGAAATGATAAAGAAAATGTTAAGAAAAGCTGATACCAAGACTTCCTCCTCCTTTCTTCACACGCTTGTTTCTCAGTCCAGTTTTGACTAACAAATCAGTTCAGAATGGGGTTCATTTGCAAAGAGACCAAACAACATTAACACGTTTTATTTTGTGTTTCACTCAACTCATAGATTTAAAAGATCAATAAACAGTCCGGTAGCTGCCGACTAGGCTATAAAACCGATGTGTGTTCTTCACATAAACACACTATTATCCAACAGTCTCACTATTACGCACAAAACATTTCGGTATTCATGTTAAAGGTGACTCCAGCTATTTCTGTACACCACATAAAACTGAATAATACAAAAAGCTAAATCTGAAGACAGCTGTTGTTTTATGATGTTTCTGGGGAGATGTAACTGTCTGATCACATCTGCTTTTGTTACATGTGATAAAGGTGTGGAAACACTGCATTTGTGGATATACAGAGAGAGGTTTCTTTAAGCAACAAGTCTAGACAGGTGGAGGAGGGTATTGGGAAATAGATAGCAGGTATTTAAGGTATTATCTGATCTTAATCCTGATTAACTAGTGAGTGAGTGTGTGTGGGTTGTGTGTGTGTGTGTGTGTGGTGTGAGTGTGTGTGTGTCATTCAGAGTCTATGAAGCGAGCATCTCTCCCTTAGAGGTGCACAAAACCGTTAAATTAAGGATCTCTTCTGCAGACCACACACATTAACACACACCCACACAAGTAGGCAATCTTACGAATGCACACTCAACTGCACACAAGAACACAAACAGAGTTCCCTCCATGGGTGTGGCAGATGGAGGTGATTTGAAGCGTGAAAAAAGCAACCAGTCAAACCAAAAGAAAAGGCTGAAGGCATGACAACGACGCAGCGAAACTTAAACACTGTCGGGTAAAAATAGCCTGCCAGACAAATGTGATCCTCCGTGTGACAGCTGATACACGGCACTGAAGACAGCATGAGGACATGGAGGGAGAGCAAAGGAAGAAAGATGGCAGCTACTAATGAAACTGGGGCTCAATGTGTGAATGCAGCGGATAATGTGATCGGGAGTTAGTCGATAAGGAAGGAACATTCCTCCCGTCGTGAAACTTATCATTTTGCTTGGCAGTTGTGTTCAATGCATGTTTGATACAGGGCTTACTTGTTGCTACTTTTAGACCACTGTTGCAAAAACCTATTTTTCACCTTGTTAACAGAATAGTTATCAAAAGAACTATAAACAAATGGTATTGCTTATTACTGAAAATGATCTTAATGATTAGATTGTGTTAGTCCTTGATACAAAAGGAAGTGTTGTAAGTACAGATATGTATGTATGATACATGTCCTATAACAATACAAACGTTCTTATTGTATTGTTAATAAATCAGCCGGTGTCATCGGCAACACCAAAACTATTAAATGATGCTGATTTTGCAAATAATTAAATCAATTTAAAACCCACTGACCCGAGCGACCCTTAATTAAGAAGCAGATTGAGTTTCTAAGTTATCTGACCATCGAGAAAACTTAACACGAAGAGAACAGTGGAGTCCTGACTTTGGGACAAATGACCCGCCGAGGTGCTGAAGTGTTCGTGGTTCGAGTTGAGGCAGCTCACCCGTTTCACAACACCTCAGTGTGGCAGCGCAGCTCCAAGTGCCAGCACCGTCAACAAACACACACACACACACACACACACACCACACACACACACACACACACACACACACACACACACACACACACACACACACACACACACACACACACCCACACACGACACACACACACACACACACCACACACACACACAACACACACACACAGCAACAACACACACACACACACACACACACACACACACACACACACACACACACACTACACACACACACACACACACACACACACACACACACACACACACATACACACACACACACACACATCAACACACACACACACACCACACACCCACACACACACACACCACACACACAACACCACACACACACACACACACACACACACACACACATCCACTCTCACACATCCCTCCAGTAATAATCTGCTGATACATTTCCACACACACCTTGGAAGGTTATTGCCCTTTGCATATGTGAATTTGGTTTAATTGTTAAATACTTTCCTTTAGTGCCTTTTAGAGTTTGAATGTAATATCAATGTTAGTCAGCTTCATTAAGTATGTGTACTGTTTTAAACAGATATAATATTTTCAGTTAATATTTGCAAAATGTATCTAGTTGTTGCACAAAGGACGTTTTCTAGGCTTGATGCAAACTTCTGTTTTTCAGTGTTCAGTAAAAACAGCATAGATTGCACTTTTCGGGAGTTGGTGTATCTATGCTGAAGTGTCTATGTAAGCATGCTGCGTGTTTTTATTCAGTGTTGCCGCAGGGTTAATAGATGTCCATCATATTGTGTCTCCGGTGAACTCACACCACCTTGTCATCAGAGCAATCTGAGAACTCTCTGGAAATAAAGTCCTGGGTATTTACCGAGGGGGAAAAGAGAAAACAAAACCAGCCTCTCTGTCCCCTCGCTCTGAGGCTCCTGTGTTCCTCTCACAAACAGCCCTGTGTCGCTGTGACCCTGCGCTGCCCTTGGTCATCTAGCTTTCTGTGGATCACTGCTACGGTCAACCTCTGCTCTCCGACTGCCCGCTGCCTTTCTCGCCATTGTCATATTTGGCAATTGTTTGCCCTGTAAAGATGATATTATGCAAAGAAAGGTTGATGCTGAGAGCCGTGTGCAGTATAATAATAATCCTTATATTTATTAAAGCGCTTTATCAATGACTCTCAAAGCGCTTTACAAATACACATTACACATACAGATCATACATGTAATGGTCATCTACTGTGGACAATACCCACAGGGGCAAATTCGGGTGAAGTGTCTTGCCCAAGGACACAACGGCCTGACGCAGTGGGGCGGGAGCACAGACCACTGCGTCACCACATGACCCCAAAAGTTAGGCTTTTTACACCTCAAATAAACGTGTCAACATCTTCGTTTATGTGTCTGCATGCGGGTCGGAGATATGCTAAAGGTATAACAAGGTATGTCGAATAAAATCATTAGAACATCTTGAAAGATTGATGCTCTTATTGTCGTTTTCTTTGAACCGCACGTTTGTTCAGGGACCCTTCCCTGAATTGAGGTGGTTTCATTCAATACCTCCTCCCCTTTCTAAAATCTGTGCAAATAGAATCACAGCCGTTCACAAACCGTATATCTCCACCATTTCCATCCTATAAACGTTACAGATGATAAAGGGAGACCCTGCCATTTCCAACAACAAGGTGAGGGTGTATCAGTGTCTTGTTAGCACTCCACAACACATTGCACAAGCGGCACGGCAACCTCAAAGGAAACTAGTAGATGAACTACGATTGCAAAATGTCTTTGTATGATTTTATGTGGAAAACAAGAGAATATCTCCGGCCCGAGGCTTAGTTAATAATTGGAGAACATGTACAACTGCTATGAGTCCTTCTGCCCGATAACAAACTCTCTTATCAGCTCTGCTCAGCTTTATGAGATGGAGCGGGAGTTTCCACACTAAAACCCATCCGTAAGATCTCCTTATGTTTAGCCGTGTTTGCAGCACACAGGATATACTTATGCACACTGTTATCTTTTGGACAATTACATCATAATACTTACAGCTACTAAATACAAAGCAGACTTTGCTGACATGTCAGAATGACCTTTTAAATGTGTGCGATGTTTACACACAATAGCAACAGACATTGTGATTCCCTGATGAACTAAATCCTTAGGGTTGTGATACTGTAGATCAACAGGATTTGACGTCACACTAAGACTTTGGATTAGTTAATCGACAGATTTCTAAATGTTTCTCCGCATAAACGCAATACAATAAATCAGCAGGTAGAAGGCATAAAAGCTACTAAATAAATCTAAGTCAACTAGCTACAACTCAACCAATTAGCCAACTAAGACGGGGTCAGTCCTAATGAAATCGCAAAAGTTCAACATATCCGTATTTTTCCTCCAAAACCCACTTTTCTGTGCAGATTTATCACATATTCAACAAATGCATTGACTGGTAGATCTTTTAAACCATCCAGCATCACTATGTTCAGCCAAACTATTCAGCCGTTGTCTCTCCTAACTACAGAAACAGTTCTTTCTTTGATATATCTCACATACTGCTAATTTAGCTCAACAGGTGTTTAAACCACATCTGTCAGCCTCATACAGAAGTCATCTTAGTTCTGATAAACAACCGAAGCAGCACTTTGACCCGTCTCTGCTTTATCTGACCCAAAGGCCTCTCAGCTACAAGGTCTGTAGCTATCTGCCCCTGCTAATTGCAAAACAAATGGCAGCGTCTGCACACCACTTTGTCTTTATGGCTCTCAGGAATGCAGAGAAACGCTGGCCATTCGCCTTTGGATCTCCATAAAAAAACTGAACTGATAGTGCCGGGGCCCCCCAGTCTGCTCGCTGTGAGCCGAGCAGAAATCATGGCGAAACCTTTGAGACTGTGGAGACGTTTTATGGCCGCTGATGGAGGGACAGATATGGAGGTTTCACAGGACAGTGATGAGGAACGACTGAGAAGTTACTGGCGGCTGAACTAAGTCACCTGTTCTGGGAAAGTCTGGTAAACTGAAGGATTTAATCAAACTTATTTACACAACAATGTCCATCAATTATTATATGTTTACATGCTTTCTCAATATAAATGAAGATAACTGCAACATCCTTATTCAGGTTGACAGTTTGCCCAAACAATAACCTCTCTTGCGTCTCAGCCTTTCCTGTCCCTTGTTTTCTTGTCACTCTTTGTTTAATATTCTCTCAAAAAACCAAAAAGGTCCTTCTCAAATGTAGCTTGCAGGGGGGGGTGGGGGGGATCAAGAGTTACTCTACTGGTATTCTGATTTCCATTGGATAATCGCTGTGAATAAGAGATATGAAATCCACTTTAGTGCTGCACAAAATGATTACATTTTCCTTGTTTGATAATAACTTGATTCTTTTCTCAGAATTAGTAGTTTGGTCTAAAATGTCAGAAAAATGGTGGAAAATGTCAATTTCCAAATGCCCAAGATGACTTCTCTGTAGCGTTTTAAAACCTCAGTAAACAAAGTGAGAATCCAGTAAATATTAACATTTGAGAATTTTGATTAAACAACAGAAATAACTCAACAAAAACAACTCGAAACAGATTTATTTATTTAATTGAATTATTCGAAATTAATTTATAAGGTGATAACTAATCAATACATATTTGCAGCTCTACATTAAACCTACTTTAATGCAGGGGGGTCAAACTCAAATACACAGTGGGCCAACATTAAAAAACGTGTACTAGTCGAGGGCCGGACTGGTTCAATGTTTATTGCAGAACTTATTGAAATGAACTTATTGCACATATTAAACCTGGAACTAACAAAGCTTAAATTATTGCCTATAAAAACATCATTAAATAATCAGTTGCATTCATTTCTTATGGCTCTATCTGCAGCTTCTCCAGAGTCAGTTCTTATGATTACATTTCTCCACAGGCCAACAACAGCTTCAAAAAACTATTTCCCTCAAAGAGAAAACAAACATGCCCTGTTGTCGTGAGAGAGAAAGTGCAGAAGGAAGCATCCTTTGAACTCAGTGTGCTGCTCTGTGATGCTAGCTCAGATACTTGGCATCTCATCTGGGTGCAAGGTCATCAATGTTTGGGCTCAGGCTCTGAGCGGAGGAGACCCTCAGGATGGAGTGAAGGTGTGCGTGCAATATACCGGCGGGCCAGATCGAATAGTAATTAGAAATTATCCTGCGGGCCGAAATTAAAATCCACCACGGGCCTGATTTGGCCCCCGGGCCTTGAGTTTGACACATGCGGTCTAAGGAGTTCAA
The DNA here is from genome assembly GCA_902827135.1 of Harpagifer antarcticus. Lineage (NCBI taxonomy): Eukaryota > Metazoa > Chordata > Actinopteri > Perciformes > Harpagiferidae > Harpagifer > Harpagifer antarcticus. The sequence continues at coordinate 51,788 of CADEHL010001002.1, read as the reverse complement.
AATGAAAGAAGAAACGTAAAATCAAGTCAACAATGTATTCTGTTGAGACAAGAGACTTGTCGGTTGACGATGTGGACAAACACACCCTGTATCTAAATGTTTAGAGATATTAAAAGATTCTTGTGTCTCACCACATAATGATTTCACCTTTTGTTTTCATTCACCAGAGCACTTTACGCAGACGGATTAAAAAGGGTAAACAGTGGCAGTCATTACAGAGATTCAGTGTGCCGACCACAGGATTTATGATCAGCAGAACAGGACTGTCTGCGGGCGGCCTGTGTTGTCTGCTATTGAGACACCGCCAGGCATTATGGGTAGTGATGACTTCAGGAGACCAAACAATTTGAACAGAGAACTGAGTCAGATGATGAATCTCCGGCGACTCACTCTCTTATCTGCTGATGGAGTGCAGGAGGAGCATATATAACATACTTGTTTATGGGCAAGTTATATCATTGTATGCCAATATGATGCCTTCACTGCAGCTGAACCAAAAGGCTGCAGATAAAATATTTAATTTGCATATTTTTACTATACTGTAGGTGTTTGCTTGAACATAAAAGACATATTTAATAGTGTTGCTAAAATGTATTCCTACAAAAACTGAAGGCAAGGGGAGTAAGTATCAGTGGCAGATTTAGGATCATAGGAGATCCGCAGCTTAGCCCATTTTGAAGTTGTGGAGGGGGGGGGGGGAACTGTGAACTTGCCGGAGCCTCGCAGCTGGACCATATTGTCTCAGCTGGGCTACTCTTCATGCTAACGAAGGATCACTTCTTCTTCAGGGCAGGGAAGGCTACGCAGTACGCAGGCTGTACAAGGGCTTTACGTGACACATGGGGGCTTTACGTGACACATGGGGGCTTTTCAGAAAACATCCGGGGCGTGTGCCCAAGTAGCCACCCCCTAGCACCGCCACTGGTAAGTATGTGTCGCTGTACACTGCTTTTTCTCATTCTATTGAGGAATTTGCAGAACAGCTTTAAGTAGTACTTGCTACGTTTACATGATACATTACTTTTAGCTGAGGGTTTTGTCATGTGATACCAAATCAATGAAAGCAGCAGAAAAGGGGACCAACACAAGTCCATAAATGAAAAGCTTGAACTCTCCTTATGCCAATGTCCAATTAGTAAAGATAAAAGAAGTCTAAACTATCTTCCTAAGTGTTTGACTCACATCACCAATCAGTGTGGGAGCCTGCAAGCTGAGACTGGTTGTAAGCAGACACTTGGTCATATGCAAAGAGCCGTGCGTGCTGTTCTGGAAGTCAAATCATTAGTCAAAAACCATTTCAGCATCAGCAGCCTGAGAAACGTCTGTCATCAACAAGGTTCGGAGAAAGAGGAGGAAATGTACGACAAGGCTGAGATGACAGGAGAACATGTGGATGGTGTCAGCTCACAAAGTGATGTCCCAGTACAATAACAGGATGTTAAAGAGAACATCTCCAAAACCAATACAAACCATATCTGAGTATTGATCTCCAGGAATCATTAGGCGTGACTGGCAGCACGGTGTGCCATGAAGTTACTCGGTAACTTCTCCAGTCTGCGCTCCGTCTAACAGGAAACTTCTCGCTGATTTAACGACAAAAGAATCTGGAAATAGGTTTCATATTAGTTACTTATTCTGCTGACGTACATGAGCGGATTAATGCCAGAATAAAACATGCATTGTTTGGAAGAAGAGAAGGATAAAAAGATGGACTCAGCCTTCTCCGAACTTTGATGAGCAGCCCAACTTCAGTCACAAAGTGTTTGTAAATGTTGGTTCTTTACTTTTGTATTAACACACAAGTCTGTAAGTAATGGAAGAAATGTATTCATATCATAGGTATATAACTGGTTTGAAAACATCTCGCCAAGAGACTTCAGAAACATCACACTAATGTATTAATGCTACTGCTGCACTACACAATAACCACTGAATACTTGTTCTGATCAATGGCCTCGGACCAGAATTTTCTAACTGGGATACTTTGAAAATATCCAAATACCACAAGCGCCTAAAGGGGAATTCTCCAGTGCATCAGGGAAGTAAATGCGAGAGAAGCAACTTTCCCATTTGTAGCTTCACTAATCGATATCTTTACAATTCAGTATTATCCCCCGACTGCCGTTTCTCTTAGCTCAATTAACGCTTATCGTCTTTTAGCTCACGGTTTTGTTTTAGCTACCTGCCACTTTAAAGTTTCACTTTCTATGCTCTCAACAACCTTATTTGCCCCGCACCACATGGCAGGCATACAAGTTGGTCAACATATCTGCATTTAGCACTTAAAGAGTCACAGTTGTCTTTAAACAAAGTGGACAATGTCAATGCTAGGTTTACAGCTTGTTACGCTGCACCCAAGTTGCATGAAAATCAATAGTGTTTGAAAACACACTTCACACTAATATTTCGTCATCTTCTGAGGATTGAAACACTTTATCAGCCCTCTCAAACACTTTGGCACTCATTTAAGATCAGTGAGTTTTTTCTGGACTGTTCTTTTGACAGCATCAAACGAAAGCCTTTGGCACGATGATAACACAACACTGGAGAGAACCAGAGACGTGCAGGTGACGAGTGTTTGAGGAGCCTTACAGCCTTTCACTGCTGCCGAGACTTTCTCATGAGGTCGGCCTCTACCATCCTGCTCCCTGCCCGGAGGCGGCCTGTGTATATGCGGGCCCTGCAGACAGGTCGAGCCACATACTGCTGTCACGACACTGCTCAGTTAAGCCCTCGTTAAAACGCCAACACAATGACACAAACACATGTCTCAGAGGGGTGGGAAAGACAAGAAGCAGACTTATTTTTAACTTTCTCTTGTGCATTACTGGAGTGGGATACCCTATGTTTAAAAGAAAAGTATAGTCAGGAGGATAAAACGGAGAGTGAGGTGAAAGAAACACAGACAGTGAGTCTGACTTATTGTGAGGAATGTGTTTAAGAAACCATCTTCATGCACATTCATGGTGATTCAGGAGCACATAAGGTGAACCCAGTCACGCTTTATATTTGCCCGAGGGGCGACTATTTCAGTTAACTCGGCTGCTTTGTTCTTGGCGAAGTCATGTTTTGAATAACATCAAGCACGGCATTACAGCAAGGGAACACAGAAGAACAAGCTGTTGACTGGTTGCCATCTTGTCTTGAGCAAAACCTCAAATCAAACAACAAAAGGGATATTCTGTAGCAGAGACATAATTCACGTGATGTTTTTAAGTGAAATATGAACTTGTAAGTTGATTTATTTGACGCAACCTTGCTGACTGTCATGCAAAAGAAGACAGAGATTTGTCTTATGATGCTATAGTCAATGATTTACTATAAGAACCTGCACAGTTGAGCTCTAATCAGGCTGCATTTTATTATAATTCATTCCCACAAGGCCATAAAATACCTCTTCCTGTTTATGACAATCATTGTGGTCTACATGTATCTGCAGACAGTGAAACATTGTTTGACACAAAACATACTATAAGTTGAAGACAAAATAACTAAGGAGGCTTTGTTGTATTGACAGAAGAGCAGGTTACATCAAACATTAGTATACTTGTTGTTTAAGATGTTGGCACATACATGAAAGTTATGTCGAAGATTAATCCTATTCAGTTTAATTTCAGTTCAACTGCTGCTAGACGTTGGTTAGCTTCTACGATCGCACCTGTCACGTTGACAATGCCAATAAAGTCTGTTCAAAAACAGCCACAGCATGTGACCACTCCATGTTTGCATAAAAACCAACAACATGAGTCCAACACAAAAAGACTCTCATATCCCCATGCATCTGCACGAAGCTCCAAGAGTTAGCCCATCTAATCCACAGGGGGTCTCTCATGTGGGAAAAGCTCTCAGGATCTAACGCCTGGCAGCAAACCAAACTCAGCACCGCACGAAGGATCTGGTTTCTGTTGTGACCTGCGTAAAATCCACAGCCATTATACTTTAATGCAGCTGTCATGTGTCTGCTGTGAGCCGCTGTTCATGTGTAACATTGGTGGGGTGGTCCAAAAGTGTTATTATTTATTTTGTATGAATAGTTTGGTTTGCCATTTTCAGACACAATCGTCCGCTAAAACATGGCATGAGTTACTTCCTGAAATGTGCAGGCTTCTGGCATCAGATTGAGAAATATGTACTATCTTGGACCAACAGATCTACAGAGGAATAATGGATGGAGAGAAAATGACATTTAGCACACGTGTCTAGAATTCAACCTGATTTTCCATCATGTGATCAAACCCCATGACTGCACAGCCTCTACAGGTAGGGAAGTAAGCAAGAAACCACATGTACCTCCGCTCCAATAGGACCAAGCTGTGTGTGTAATAATCAAAAAAAGAAAGGCATGGGGTATTTACTTCACAATAAGGGCTGCAACTAATCCTTATTTTTCAATGGGTTCAATGCTTTGTCTATAAATGTTGGAAAATAGAGAAAAATGTCCATCTCAGTTCCTCAAAGACCAAGGAGATGTCTTTAAGTATCTTGTCTCCTCATTCCAAAATCCAAAGATCTTCATTTAAATATGATAGAAAGCAAAGAAAAACAGGAAATGTTCTAATTTGAGAGGCTCAAACTGCACTTTCCTACATTGTAATATATTTACATAATGTCAAGCTACAAATCGTTGCAGCTCTATTCACAATGCATTCATATATCTCGACACATTAGGAATAAAAACCCTACACCTACAATAAGCTTGTAACATCAGGCCTATGTAATTATATAGCATATTTTGTATGAATTCAATCAATGTAAGTGTTTTGTTAATGCAATTATATTTAAAAAGTCTTAAAAAACAACTTCAAGCTACTAAAATCAACCTTCATTACATTACAGAACTATAAATAAAGTTACATTTGATTCATTTGTAGAGCAGTGCTGCCACTATAGTTGTACTAAACAGCTCCCAGGCGAACTTGACCTGCTTTTTCTAACCTGTCAGGTGTGTGTGAAGGACTTTAACCTGCCTGGACAGGTGAGCTGATACCTTCCCAGGTAAAAGCAGCCTGGTAGATTTAAAGAATTGCACAGCGTTGTGTCTAATCAAAACTACTTCTCTTTAACTTAAACAGAGCCTGCATCCACACTGCCTGTTAAAGCATTGGAGGGAAAATGAATAAAAGACCCGGGAAGCCCGGCCCTCTCTAGCGGGTCGGCGGAGATTCTCACCCCGGGTTTGACGTCCTCAAACACGGCCGCTTCCTCAACGCCATCCGCTGCAGCCATCCTCACCGGCTTCAGCTGCGTGAAAACAGCCCTTTCGTCTGTCGTATGCGGCGGATTCATCGCCAGTCCTACCATCGCTGCCATTATATTTAATCTCTTATACAATATATATCTTATTCTGAATGTAGGTTATAAGAATAGGAAGAGTTATGGCTGATAAATGCGTCTTTTGTTAGACTAAATGCTACGTATTCCAAAGCCCTCCCATCTGTTGTGGCGCACAGGTAGGTTTTACCTGAGCTCAAGTATGGACCTGCTACCTGCAGGCGACGGTCCACACACAGCACAACCAATGAAAACAGAGGATGAGTATGTGGTCCAATCAGCTGCGAGGAGGAAGGCGGGACTCACCTGAGAGTATCCGGAAATAAGGGAAAAACAGCTGGAAGGCTCTCTCTCTTTCTCTCTCTCTCTCTCTCTCTCTCTCTCTCTCTCTCTCTCTCTCTCTCTCTCCTCTCTCTCTCTCTCTCTCTCTCTCTCTCTATCTCTCTCTCTCTCTCTCTCTTCACTCACACACACACACACACACACACACACATAAACGCACACTTATTTAAAAATTAAAGAAACATAATTTATAGAATTTCTAAAAATACAATAAAATATCAAATTAAACTAAACTCAATATTCTGATTTGTCTTCCCTCCCTCTGTTGAAAGCATGCCAAAAAGCCTAACTGTTCTTTGTTTAACGTTATAATAAAGTCTGCCATCTTTTTGGTGATTTTTGCAATACTGTATTTCCCATATATGAGTCACGCTCATTACGTTTCACCAATATCCTGGTGAAATAGTGGAATTAGCAGGTCAAATGTGGGATGGAGCAGACAATACATCTTGATAGACCTTTGTGGCTGTAGCCTAGAAATCTGTATTGTTTTGCAAATCTGCCAAGTCAATTGATAAGTTGGATAAGCATTATGGGCAACTGAACACAGAGGAAATGTCTGCATGTTACAACAAATTCAACAAATGATAGTCATGGTGAGTAACAGCAGCACAAAAAAGTGATTTAAGATACAGATATAAAGACAAATATAACGCATGGGATCTGTGTTAAGGCATGCCTGAGTTAGACAATCAGTCAAATGAACGTGTGTTGAGTTGAAAGAAGTCCAATATTTGAAAGAAACACGTTTTGTCGACAGGTCAGTGCTTTAAAGCAGACGTCACTGATACTTAACATTTTAATTTGTCTTCCACTTTTTTTTAATGGACATTTTTGAGCCTTTCATTGTATAATATATTTTCTCCAGTTTGAGAATGACAATGTCTTGTGATATAGATACTGTTGGCGAAGTTCCAATGTAAGAGTATGTCTGGCTATGAAGGGTGACTCAGGATAAACTTGAAGAAAGTTACGATGTGTCTGCCCTCCATTGTCTCCCTCACGGTGTACATGCGTATTTATCTTTAACAAAGGAAGGAATTGCATGCTTCAAAAAGCATTTCGATGTTTTGCTTTTATAACAAACAACGCCCCTACGTGGGAAACAGAAATATACTTCAGATTAGTGATGGGAATTCCGGCTCTTCTTGGTGAGCCGGATAATTTGGCTCGGCTCACCAAGAAGAGCCGGCTCTTTCGGCTCCCAAACGGCTCTTCATCAGTTTACCACATATATATCTTTTATAATTCAATGTAGCCCTGTTTTGACTAATGATTTATATGTACACATATATCACTTAAATTATTCAATACATCCTTTGTACTGAAGTATTCAAAAGTAAAATTACTGTGGCCAAATGTTTTCATTGCATTTACAGACCCTTCTAACTCTCTGATACCCCCCAAAGCACTGACTTGCTTGTAGAACCACGCTACACAAAGCAGATAGCAACACCTATAACAACTTAAGCATAGACATTTAAAAAAAGGGGCTACTGTATGGACATTTTAAAATTATATTTAAAGAAAAGGCCCTGACAAAACAACAGGGCTCTATTTTAGTAACTATTAACTATAGAAAAAAAGACAGCAACAGCTGACATCAAATCTTTGCTGAGCCTAAGGATAATCATAAATAAATAACATAGTGAAAATAAATATATTGCAATGCTCAGTACAGCAGCATCCAACCGTCTCTAATCCATGGATATGACATGTCACTGCATGCATGCACGGAGCAGCTGTAGCGCCGAGATCATCATCATTCTGGACCTATCAAGCTATGTTTGAACAATATATTGTAGGGCCATACCTATATAAATATAGTTTTTTTTTTTTTTAATACCAAAAAGATCCTGCATTTTAGCCATGTCTCATTTCGCTCTATTTGCTCTTTCCTGCAGGAGAGGGGAGTGTGCTTTGAGATCAGCTGCTGGGCTGTCAGAAGAGGGGGACAAAAAGAGATCTCCATCCTCCGTGTTTTATTCTTATAGAAGTAAGAAGAGAAGTAATAGGGCAGAAACCCTCCTTTTTACGCAGCGGTCATAGACATCAAACGGCGACACATATTCAGTTGCCAGTTCCTTTGGCATTAGGGCAGGGATATCTCGATACTTTCCAAGGTTTGCCATAATGAATGGTGCTACTTTTAAAGCAAGCAACGATGTTTTCAAATCTGTAATAAAAAAGCTCCTCAAAAACGCTATCGAAGCAGTTCCTGCGTTAGTTCAAACAGTAACAACGGACTATTTTTCTTAGCGGATGCATGTCAATTTAAATCAATACATTGTAGTGACCACCTATTTAACCACTGGGACATAATTCAATCACGGAACTACAGGTTGGGGGTATTGTTCCGCACGGACATTATTGCATATTGTACCTCCGGTGTATATACTGTGTCCTCCTCCTTTTCTCTCTCTCTTGTCGACCCGGGCTGCGACCCGACAACATGTCCTTTTCTGCTCCGCATTAAAGCCCCTTTTGCACCTTCGATGCACCGCCTCCGACTCCCATATCTCCCGGCACTACACTGGTGACTCTGACACGTTTGGAAGTTTCCGGGACGAAGCCGAACACGGCAAAAGGAACTCGAGTTCCTTTCTCGAAATGCCGGGGATTTTTGGAGACGTCCGTGGCTGCCACCGGCACGCGGACTGAGGCTCGGTGCGCGCTCCGCAGAAGGCTGGAGACGTTGCTCGCCGTTCCCGCATCGGGGGGGACGATGCACGACCTGCTGGGTCGACCAGCAACCCCATTGCTACCTCATGGGGCTGTTTCTTCGGGGCGTGCGGCTGCACGTCCCAGCGGCGCTAGCTGGCGACGACTAGCAGCTATCCACGTGGGGCTAACGACGGCTAGCAGCTACCGATGGCTGCCAGCTAACGGCCTCAGCTAACGGCTAGCTGCTAACGGCTAGCTGCTAACGGCTATCGACCTTTTTGAGTTTTTTTTTCTTCTGGTGCCTGAGAGGAGGTTCGACCATGTCTGGTTGGCCTCGTGTGAATCCTCTCACGATTTCGCCACCTGTTTTTGGACCGTGGACAGTACGGCCCTTTTTGAGCTTTTTCTGGTGCCTGAGAGGAGGTTCGACCATGTCTGGTCGGCCTCGTGTGGACACTCTCACCTTTTTCACCACCTCGACGGCGGTTCCAGACGCCACTCACGTTCATCGACGCCTGGGTGGTGCACTCCTGGACCTCGTCTCGCCTCGACGGTTTCGGACGTCGCCCATGCCATCGGCCCGTGGGTGGCACGCTCCGGAGCCTGTCTGGCCTCTTCCTTCGCCTCGGCAGTTTCGGACGTCCCCATGCGGCCATCGGCCCGTGGGTGGCGCGCTCCGGGACCCTGCCTGGCCTCCTCTTACCGCGGCTCACGGTTCACCTCGACGGCGGCTCCGGACGGCGCCCCGTCTGGCCTCTCCCCTGTCCACGGCTCCTTCCTCCCGGGGATGCTGCTCCTGCCCCCCGGGGACCCGGTTCTTTCTTCCCGAGGACTTCGTGCCCGCCGTTATGCCCTCGCCTGCGGCCGGGCAGCGCTCCTTCCTGCTGGGGACCACCGGGTTATTCACGCCCGTTGCGGCTCAGCGACCCGGTTTTCACCGACTGGCGGGTGATGACTTCATGCGCCACAACGCCTACTGCGGCCCCGTTCCGGCCCGTCTCCCACCCCCGGTGAGGATGCCCTCGCCCTCGTTAGGGCCCCTACCCTCTCCTGCGGCCCCCTTCCGACGGCCCGTTCCATGGCCCGGCCCCACCCTCCTCGGCCCCTGTGGTGCTTCCTCCCGGACACGGGGATAGTGTCCATGGTTGAATTCTGGGGGGGCTTGTGTAGTGACCACCTATTTAACCACTGGGACATAATTCAATCACGGAACTACAGGTTGGGGGTATTGTTCCGCGCGGACATTATTGCATATTGTACCTCCGGTGTATATACTGTGTCCTCCTCCTTTTCTCTCTCTCTTGTCGACCCGGGCTGCGACCCGACAACATGTCCTTTCTGCTCCGCATTAAAGCCCCTTTTGCACCTTCGATGCACCGCCTCCGACTCCCATATCTCCCGGCACTACAACATACAACTATTTTTTAAATGAATAAAATCATTTTCTAAATCCATAAAAGCATTTCACTTAATATTGGGAGTCATGTTGTTACTTTGTTGAGAATGTGGCCGTGTAATAAGCGGGATAATGTGCACATTGCACATTGCATAATGTGCCTTCATGTCGATCTAGATCCCTCCGCAAAAAAACGCGAGCCGGCTCCCGTCGTTCACTTAAAAGTTTGCGACCGACACATCACTACTTCAGATATAGAGTGGTGTCTCAATACATCGGTTATACATTTTCTATTTTGAGACATTCTAATCCAAAGTATAGAAAAATGCACTTTGAGTTCCCAGATGGTACATAACATAACAAAATTGAGTGTGAAACGCTTGACACATTTAGCTAGCTAACTATTCTAACGTAGCTAGCAAGCTATGTTATTCACAGTATAACATGGCAGGGAAAGAAGGGTCTCATGGCATTTCGTGTTATAGTCATGAAATTAATTTAATCTATTGATTCGTGTTCACCAACACGATTTCCCCCTTTTTTTCGTGTCACACAGAACGATTTTAAAAGCAACGTATTTCTATTGTATGTTTCGTGCCTGCACCACGTCTTTTTGTCCGGTCGGGTCTTGGAAGACCAGAACCTGTGTGGTTCATAAAAACATTTTCTTACTCAATAGCTTACCCTAAGCCTAACCCTAACTCTTTTATTTAAAATTGTATAATGTCTGAGTTTTGTTGCCGTCCGCAAGGAAAGTAAATGGAGCTCAGAGCCTCAGAATACTGAAACCTGTATTTTTTTTCCTTCAAATTTGTTATTATTTACATTACTTTTAAAATGGTTCTGTGTGACACGGAAAAAATGCGAAATGCCGTGAGACTGTTGCCACCAACATTCACTGCATAGCTCGTAGCAGCGATGAGACAGTAGTGACGCAACATGCTTCTCCTGCCCTCTTACCTGCAACACAAATGTATGACAATGACTTATTTCTGGCTAGATTTGTGGACTGTTGGTGCGTTCACATCTGTAGTTCGGTTAATTTGGTTCAGCTATTGAAAACAAAAAATATGTATCAATGCATTTTGTTCACACTGTGATAGTTTTGTGTTCCTGCTTCATCATGGTCCACGTTGGAGTACCATTCAGGCGACTGACAGAAGGTTATGCAGCTCTGTAAGGTTATTGATTACTCATTATTAGACTGCTTTCAGGACAATCGCTCAGATGTCTCGATCAGCAGAAGGATTTATTGGTAGTTTGGCTTTGAATAATGCTAGAGTCTCATAGCTGGTATCATGAAAAACATTGCTGATTTGTTTGCCTCCACACCACAAACAACCGCACCAGAGGAAGTGAAATTAGAGACTCTTCTTTTCAAGAGTTTGTTTTAAAGGAACCGATAAGATCAGGTGTACGACACTGGAATGTCATTTGTGTTACCTTTATCCTTACGAAGTGATGATTTACTTGTCAAACCTGATTGGAACAGTTTGTTACCTCAGGAGTTAAAACATACCGCTGGGGCGTTACTTTCTCTCGATCACATCAGTTCACTTCTGTCAAACTCAAGCAGGCCTGTGTGTAATTATACACCGTGAGAACATTCGGTATGGAGCGACTATGTTTTTATTTGATATAATAATAACTTCTCTGGTCTAGTTTGTCTCATTGGTTGGCCTGCATATTTGCACAGTGTTATTATACCAGAGGGGAGAATGAGACGCTGTGCTAAAGAGATGGTAGATTGCCATGAGCAGCCTAAGCAACTGTCACTTTCCAGGAGACAGTTATTGTAGCAGGAAATAATATCTTTTCTTATTAAAACAAAACAATGATTTGTTAATCTAACTTTCAATACTTTGTGACTTCCCTAATCTTGTTAGGATGCCTTCACCATCGCAAATAAGGCTAGGGCATTTCCCAGATTGCGAAGAAAAAATAAGGTGAAATTAGGCACTTGTAACCTCTGTGCATTTTCTGTAAACAGTAACTTGCTGCTGAAACAGTCAGGCTAAAATTATTTACCCAGGACAAGGAGTGGCTTCTGAGAGCTTTGTCCACCTAGAAATGTTTTACTAAGATGTTCTAAGAACTCTTTTGTAAGCTCTCTGCACTGATTTAGTCTATTCTTTATGGAGAAGACAGAGTGGAGCCATAGAACCAGATCGTAGCAACATTTTTGATGATTAAGATTTAATTACAGGTCTTAAAATTGGCTCATTCTTGTATTAAATTAACATAATAATACCATGTAATAATACTCCACCCAGAGTCTTTCAGCATGAAGCACTCACTCCTGCATGCTTAAAATAATGGCTGTTAGTTTGCTCATTCATAAAGAATTCTCAAACCACACCTGCGGCATCGTCCACTTCTTCATTCTTCAATCCATACGCATTCGATTTGACTTCATATTGCAGCTAGCTTCAGTTAATGATACACAAAAAGCCCAGAGGCCAATATGTCTGTCTCCTTTTTGATTAACTGATGTCGTTCTTCTGTTGTAAATCTGTTGACTCCCAATTTGGCCTAAATCCAGTGTCTAATGGAGCGTTAACATCAACATATTTTCGTCTCGTAAAAAATCAGAGAGAACACAGTGTACCACGATAACAGGGTGAATCAGGTTTAAATAATGCACTTGGTTCCAACTGAGACGACTATAATGACTAAAATATCAGACATTAAATGGGTTTTATAATTGTATTGAAAATGCAAGGTACAATATATGTCTAAACTCTGATGTAAAAAGGTATTATAGCAAATCAAACCTTTCGTAACTTATATTGAAAAGATTTGGTGTCCATGTTCAGAACATTTCATTACGAATAAAGATTCCTATTTATCTTAACAGAGACTGATAACACCACCCCCCTCATTTGGCATTAAGTCTATTACGTTATCGTTTAAAAAGAATTGAGTTTGAAAAGCATTAGGTCCATGAGGTCATGCAAACATTTTCATGCAGACACATGTGTGTTGCTGCTCGTTTGGATTATTACTTCTTGCTGCCACACAAAACGCTTAAGTATAAACTCTTGCTCCAGTCGCGTTCTCTATTCTCAGTTTCATTGGAAGAGGCTCCTTTAATGAGTCTTGCATCACTCTATGATTTATCATTGACACATTAAAAGTCTTTCCACATTTCAATTGATTTGCGTGTGGCGCAGTTGGTGGGCGCAGGTGTTCGGATCAGGGGGTTACAGGTTCAAACCCCACTGCAGTCGTTGTGTCCCTGCGACACTTCACCCCAAATTGCTCCGTGGGGATTGTCCACAGTACTGAAGAATGTAAGTCGCTTTGGATAAAAGGGTCTAACAAGTAACGTGTAATGTCTCTCTGTCCCTCGTTATCTCATGAATCTACTTTGTTTTATTGTGGGGTTTTTTTTAACAGGGAAACCAAATGAACTCAAGATTGAATGACTTGATAAAGTGGATGATATTCCAAAACAACAGGCTGCAGTTTGGACAAAGGCAAAACCTGTTTCACCACTTACATACAAAAAAAAAAAGAAGAGAAAGAGGGGATACACAAAAGTGTAAATAAAGGAGAGATAGGAAGAGTAATATAAGGAAAGGGAATGAGAGAAAGGGTAGACACCTTGCATTTTCTCTGCTTCTTTTCTCTCTCTCTTTTTTTAGCAGCGGTGTGTTTATTAGACAAAGGGTATACGAGGACACAGTCAGCCGGTTAACGCCCCTTTCCGACCGCTGCTACAGTATGAACACATACTCAAAACGCTTCATATAAAGGAGGAACATATATCGTTTCACATGCCCCTTAATCAGGTTTAATCTAAATCTACATTTTGGGTTTTAAATCTCTGTTTCACGAGCCATACTCTGTTTTAACGGCAGGGTGGAGACACAAACAACAAAACTGTCATAGTTCAAGCCAGATAGTAGTGTTTTGACCAAACAGTAGTAAGAGCTTATGTAAAAGAGTAATGAAGTAGAAGTAGTACTTTGATGGTTATTGATAGAAAGTTGAAGGTTTGATCTAATGATACAGAGGAGAAAGATGCATTGAGGTACTGAAGAATTGTCCTAATGATCTTTAATCTAAATGATATTTATGCACAAGTTTATGTGAAAGTTTGAAAATGTGTCATTATATGTGTTTTTTTCTGTTGGTAAATACGACCCAAATCAAGACTCCATTATTTGGGTTCTCCATAAAACGTGCAATAATTTCTTCTATAATAGATCAACTCAAATACATATCTCAAATGTTTCCTATATTATATGTTGTTCGTTATGATGGCATCATGGTGGTTTACCCTCATAGTCAGAAGGGATTGGCTTTAAACACACTCGCTGATCGGGGCTTGGCTTCGTTGTGTGCTTGCAAGGGTTTGCAAATGTTTCCTCCAGGCTGTGTATTTTCCTCACAGACAGGCGGGTTAGGAGTTATACCTTGCCTCTGGTGTCAATGAGAGGGACTTTCTGTCTGATTGGCAAACTGTCCAGATATTTGACTCCGCCTCTCGCCAGGACACGGACCTGAGACCTGTCCCGTGAGGTTGTGAGTATCAATCATGTGTCGGTGTGACTTCCTTGAATTTTTTCAAGAGTGACTGAGCAATGAGAATATGAAAGCAGTTTGTAGATTCAAATCAAATCAAGTTTTATTTATATAGCACATTTATAAACGATTTTTAGTCGAGCCAAAGTGCTGTATATAATAAAGATAGCCTACAGTTAGAGCCACTTTACAGCAAATACAACAGCACACAGATTGTTCAGAATATCAATATGAGAAAAAGGACACCCTCTGACCTTAGACCCTCTGACCTTAGACCCTCACATCGTACAAGGAAACACTTCCAGAGAAAACCCACAGTTTAAAGGGAACATGGGAGAAACCTCAGGGAGAGCAACAGAGGAGGGATCCCTCTCCCAGGACGGACAGACGTGCAATAGATGCCGTGTGTAAATCCAAGAGATAATACATTTTACAGCATATAGACCGAATGTTAGGAAATGCATGTGTCTGTAATAAGAAGATGAATCCACGAGGATGTCAGCTACAATCCTGTGGAAGCCATAGGGAGGCAGCATGACGAGACCCAAGGCAGGACCGCAGAGACAGGTTCAGCCACGACCCGAAGTCCACGACTTAATCCAGAACTCAGGATAGAGGATCCAAGAAGGCTCTGTCCCCCCAGGTCGGTGATTGGTGCGGGTGGGGATGGATAGGAGGTTGGCTTCTGATGAGTGGAGGTAGGGGAAGGGGTGTGGTGGTGCAGCAGGTCTGTGAGGTAGGGGGGGGGGGGGGGGGGGCGTGGTGGTGCAGCAGGTCTGTGAGGTAGGGGGGGGGGGGGGGGCGTGGTGGTGCAGCAGGTCTGTGAGGTAGGGGGGGGCCTGATTGTTGAGGGCTTTGTGAGTAATGAGGAGGACTTGAAGTTGATTCTTTGACGGACGGGGAGCCAGTGGAGGTTCTGGAGGACGGGAGTGATGTGGTCTCGGGAGGGTGTGGGTGAGGAGGCGGGCAGCAGAGTTCTGGATATGTTGGAGTTATTGATTAGGTTGGATGGTATGCCGTAGAGGATGCTATTGCAGTAGTCGAGTCAATACTGGCAATCTTATGCTGGGGGCAACAATCTATCATGCATGCTTGTTTTCAGTACATTACCTCTGCCACACATTTGCCAATAAAGCTGTGAATACATAATATGATTTCTTTTGATATTATACAGTATTGAACAAAAACACAATTATTGTATACCTTTCCATTCATGTTTACTATCTTTAAGCATGTGATTGATGAACTCTTTCAGTCACCAGTGGAGGTGGATGGTCTTCAGCTGCACTGGTTGATCCCCAGCACCCATGAGGGCCCAGAGGTCAGTGGGTGCAGCTACCTTTAATCTACTAGAGGTAAGACTGTAGGCAAAAGCTCACTGGTTTAAAGGCACGAACACTCCAGGCCGATTATCGGCGTCGGTGGGCGTCAGGCCGACGATGAGCGTCGAACCGCCCTACTCAGATTGGCGTGTCCCGCACCGTCGGTTCTTTTCAACCGGGCCGTCGCCTTTTCGGCCAAAAACCCGCTTCGGCCAAAGGCAGTCGGCCAAAAATAAATCACTCTGATTGGCTGTTCAGCTAGCGAATCAGTGCATGAGAAGCGAAACGGAAGTGAGGGACCCAAACAAACTATTAAGAAGGCAAATGTGAGATTTCATTTAACTCCAGCTCTCGACACAGGTTCAGGAAAGCCCCGTGAGCTTCTCGCTGTAGAGTGAAAATGGAACGCACACGCAATTTGTTGTTTATATCCGCAGTCTGTTCTTCTTCTCTCGGTTCTCTCGGTTGTTGCCTCTTTTGAATGACGATACACACAACCGCCGCCTGCTGGTAAGGAGAGTTATTGCCACTCACGCATGCGCAGTTCGTAGGCTTCTTGGCCGTCGGCTGAAGTCTTTGCGGTGTGTTCCAATGCGACACATGGCCAAGACGCAGAGACGTGAGGCGACACAACAGTCGGGGTCCGTCTGTGTGAGTTCTTTGGTGTCAGATTGGTGTGGCCTTTAGACTTAATGAAACAATATTCTTCTGAAGGGATGAAAGGATCAAATAGAGCAGCTTTTATGAAGGTCCGTCCATCCGTCCATTATCCACCACTCAGAGTGGGGTCCAGGGGGATCAGTTCCAGCAGAGGGCCCTAACTTCTGCCAGCCACCCTTCGATTGAAAACCCATTTCGACCTCTTGTATTTGGATCTAGTTATTTTAGTCATGACCCATCTGCCGATCAATGTCTGTAACAAAGTAAGGAACTGAAAGGTTTCATAAATACCAACATGTCACCTTGGCAGAAGTACAACTACCACTACGTACTGTTCCTTGTGTGGCATTTAACAATGGAGGTTCTGTCTTTGCAAAAATAACAAACGCATTTCAACTTCTGATTAATGTTGCTGCAGATGCTAGTAAGGTAAGGTAGGTAGGTAAGGTAAGTTTATTTATATAGCACTTTTAACACAAGGCAATTCAAAGTGCTTTACAAAAAATGAAAGACATTAAGAAAATGGCATTTAAAATCAATAGTAGTAGTACCTCAATGATAATGTATTTTACACTTTTCTGGAGTAAAACAGGTCAGATATCAGGAAACCAGGTGAGACCTACAGCTTCAAACTGTTGTCCCTTGCGAAATGTGGCAGGCAGCGTGTGTAAAACAATGCTAACTACAAAACAGCACTCACACTTTTAGAGAAAACCTGCAATGGATTAAAGCCTTCTTGTATAAAATCCCTAATATTTGTTGTAATTGCAATCGTCAGCTTTTCGCCCCCTGTTAGCTGGAGAGTAACTGCTGACTGATGATATCTGCTTGGTCCAGACATCAGCCTCCGGTATTAACCTGCTGAACCGAGCCGAGCACAGATCAGCTCTGTTGTCTTTCTGAGCATCAAGCTGCAGCTTCTGGCTACACAGGACACTTATCCACAGTGAAACCCTACCCATTTAGCATGTAGCCAACCCGAAGGACGAATCCAGAAACATAATCAACTTATCCCAAATCAGAAAAATAAGGTTCCTGAACCAAAATTGCTAAGAAGGTGCTAGATCCAAGATGTTAGTTCGATATGGGTATATGCATTTAGATTGGTAACAGATAACATAGTTTGACGATGGATTGACGTCGATCTGACAGGGCAAGCACTTGTCTTGAATCAAAAGTGTCCACTTCCTACTGGTACAGAGGTTAAAACAAATCAGAAGTATAAAGTCACATTTCTAGGATTCAACTGACTTTTTTATTCAAGTGCTTTTTAGGTACAACATAGATGGATGGCAGATATGCGACACATTTCTCTGTGTTCTTTTGTAAAAGCACTGAGGAGGAATTTACAGAGAGCCTCAAAAGGACTCCAGATTGTCAGCCTCAGGCGGTTTGTCCAACAATTACACCTCTGCTGCCGGACTTCAAAGACAAACAGCAGACAGCGGGGGCGAGAGTTACAGATCACCATCAGACAGACCTCAAGTTTCTTTTTAGAAGGGATGCTTGATTGATGGAAGTCAATCTATGTGTTAAAAGACGCTCTCAATTCAATCAGGCCTGAAGCTACACAAATCTTTGAATCTGAAATCTGAAAAACGCATATATTTTTAATCAATCAATCATCAAAAATGTCTTTATATGTCCAATAATGCAGCTTAATGTAATATCATAGGAACAAAGGTTGCGAAGGTTCACTTGATGTTACTCTGACTTGCCTCTCCTGAGATTTCTGCAACTTTTTTTCTTCTCACAGACACATCTTTCTCTTCCTTGTCACTAGAGAGCATAGTTTCTGAGGATTAAACTAATATATCTGTGAGGGGAGAGACATCAATGACAGAGGTCCCAGAAAGAATGTATTGAGTTTGCATTTTTCCCCCTAAAATGTCTTGAATTATTAGATATTTGTCAAAAAAGCCACATTATTTCCCATTTAACTCAATTATCTAAAAACCAGCCTCTCAGTGAAGCTGAGCAGTTTGAAGAAAAGCTGTGTAACTATACAACTAAGACTGATACCATATAATAATTTTGTTATAGAGTGCAATTGAAGCTTGATATGTTACTTATTCACCATTTCACTCGCGGCAATGACAAGGAAAGGAGTGTGCTTACGTGAAGTAAGCACATCCTTTCCTTGTCATTGCAGCATAATAATTGATGATGAAGTTTCATCACCCCGTTAAGGCTACAGTTGAAATAAAATAAACGAAACTATTGGATTTCGTTGGGACATATCCCAACGCCACATGCCCATACAGCACACCTTCCCTGCTGCAGGTACATTACCGGCACCCCACTTCCTACGTTGGCTAGAGTCATGAATCATAACCAGAATCATCCAGGTTAAAAAGGCTGACCTGCTAGGAAGTACAAATGAACCACTCACCTACAATTAAGTGTATTTGTGTTGAGTCATGTTTGTCCAGAAACGTTTTAATTTTTTTTTAATCATTCAAAAGAGAAAAAAAAGTATTGATAATCGTACTTGTCACGGTTATCATGTCAGGTCACAGGTCTATGTCTAGGTTTGGGTGTTTTCACTGTTCTCTATGTCATGTTTTCCTCCTGTCGTTAGTTTCCCTGGTGTCCCTGTGTTTTCTCCTCCCTCCTCACCTGTGTCTCGTTAGCTGATTGTGTTCACCTGTGGCCCTTGTGTTTTCTCCTCCTCTCACCTGTGTCTCGTTATCTGATTGTGTTCACCTGTGGCCCTTGTGTTCTCCTCCCCTGCCCGGCTGTTTCTTGTCTTGTAATTATCCCTCCCTGTATTTAGTCTTGTCTCGTGCTGTGTTCAGTGTTGGTGCTTCTTTTGTTGGTGACTGAATTCACCCCGGTGAGTGTTCTGTTTTGTATGTATAAGTTTCATTATCCTTGAAATAAAGGATTATCAGAGTTATCTGCATTTGGGTCCTGCTTCCTTCACTCAACCGTGACAGAAACAAAAGAAGCACCAAACACTGAACACAGCACGAGACAAGACTAAATACAGGGAGGGATAATTACAAGACAAGAAACAGCCGGGCAGGGGAGGAGAAACACAAGGGCCACAGGTGAACACAATCAGCTAACGAGACACAGGTGAGGAGGGAGGAGAAACACAAGGGCCACAGGTGAACACAATCAGCTAACGAGACACAGGTGAGGAGGGAGGAGAAAACACAGGGACACCAGGGAAACTAACGACAGGAGGAAAACATGACATAGAGAACAGTGAAAACACCCAAACCTAGACATAGACCTGTGACCTGACATGATAACCGTGACAGTATCAAGGGTAAGGGCATGAACCATGATGTTAATGGACAGTTAAGATGATGTAAAATACAATTATATTAATGGTTCTTTCCATCGTAGTTTGCGGTTCTACCGGTGAATGTTGGGTGTGACGAAACGCAGCCTCAGATTGGTTGTTTGAACTCGAGGCCTCGTATTGACTGAGGGGGAACTGTGAACAGCGTCTGATTGTTCTCAGGAATGACGCCTCCAATGAAGGACTGTTTACCTTTCTTCAAGAGCTTAAGCATTGATCCAAGTAAACTCAGAAATGCTGTGCTTCATTTCGTCAGTTATCAGCAGTGTGTACAGAGGTGAGACATTGTCAAGTTCAAGGTGGTAGGGAGGAGGAGACAGGAGGAAGGAGGCAAGGGAGCTAGAAACAGAGAGATGTGAAGCATAAGAATAGGAACATATGTTTCACAACTTTAATAGTTACTATAACTACTGCTTAAAATATGAACTGCGACGTGAGGGGTTTAAAACATGGACTGTATTTAAGAAGGATGTAGTCACTGAGAAGTCACCAGCTGGTTTTTGGCTTTGAGTTTAGCATTTTGATATTTTTATAGAGCCAGTTGGAACCAAATGTTGAGGTTTTGGGGGGGACGAGACCACTATTAGCATAAAATGTATAAGACTTAATCATGTGAATGCCATCTGGCCAGTCTAGTAGCGTCTTATAAAGAACATATAGGCTTTAAAGAAAATTCACGACGTGTGAAGTACTTCCAAATGAGACAGTTCTTATATGGAGTTGTAAGTAGAAAAGAGGGAACCAAAAAACAAGTTTCTTTAAACAATTTCCTTGCAAACGTTAAAGTTAATCCCAGCTCTACATGAGAATCTTCTGGATCATTCATGGCCAGGTTATCCAATACTATGCTGATAAGTGATTCACCTCACTTCCTGTGACAGCGAAGCATTGTTAGTCATTTTAAAGGTCTTATCTGTCCAGACAGGGCAATCATTTTATTGATTGTGCGTTAACCGGAAAGTGGCAGACAGTTTATAGCCTTAACCATATCTAAGCAGTCAAACTATACAACACTGTGTGCAGGCATTGAGACATCAAGAAATATCCAGGGGCAATCAGAGAGAAAATAGAATATAATACAATCTGTGACCGTTTATGGATCGACAGCACAACGCAGGCTACCAAACAGAAACAGTTATATGGATTCATTACATGTCACTTGTTAGACGCTTTTATCCAAAGCGACTTACATACTCAATACTGTGGACAATCCCCACAGGAGCAATTTGGCGTGAAGGTCTCAGGGACACAACGACATGCTGACTGCAGTTTTTAAACGTTTCCCCTAAATCGTGATTATATACAAGAATGCATTTTGAAGTACTGAGAAAACTAATTAAAATGTTAACCGGCTACTTGTCTTTGTTCAAATATATATACATATATATTGGGCTTTATTGTAAATCATAAAATGTCAGACACGTTAACATGTAGAGAAAAGATGCTGACATGTCACTGACTCGACATGTGTTATCAGGAAGGGAATGGCCATATATTACTGTACCTATGAGACTCATACGTCAGCGATGCATTGGACAATATACTTAACCTGGAAATGCAATATATTTTCAGATGAATACAGTCTGTGCCTATAGAGAGGCGAAGCCCCCTTTCCGGGGGAGCTCCATGGGACCTTATTTCGGAAAAATCATGTATTGAAGTCAATGGCGAGAGAAAGATTTCGATCCCGTTTGAATTGTGCCACAAATTACACATATGATGTTTGTCAATTAAAAGATAATTTAGCAAGTTAAAAAAATTAAAATGTGAAGTAACACAGTTTTTGTGTGAAACCGCTCAATGAACTACATCTCCCGTCTCGCACCTCACACCAAGACGGCCGTCACGTTGGAACATTTCACTTCTTTCTTTCAGAATGAGGCGGGGAAAATATTAAAAGAGGTGAAAATCACTCCAAGTCTGGGCACGTTGAGAGCTGTGCATACACGCAAGGGGAGTTAGTCGGTTCCTAAGAGCCAGCATGCGGGACCGGGATTCTGGGATTTGTAGTCTTTCTAGTTGGGTTTCAACAGTTTTACGACAAACTGTGACTTTTTTGACATGGAAATTATTTTTTAAGATTGATAAACATCATATGTGTAATTCATGGCACAATTCAAACGGGATCGAGAGATACGTTTTCTCTCCATTGACTTCAATACATACTTTTTCTGAAATAAGGTCCCATGGGTTGGAAGTAGATGGGCGGGACTTCACCTCTCTATAGACAAGGTAGGAAGGCAGATAAAAGTATGACGTCTATAGTAAACAATCCACAAACAGTGAGTCTGTTTATATTATCAGAAAAAAATACTGCAGTTTATTCCAAAATTGATAGATTAGATATTTGAATGATATCAAAGAAAAAGTCAAAAAACGTTAAAAAGTAAAGAGGCTGATTCCAGTAAAGTACATTGAGTATTTGCATATCAGACCATATCATATCATCTTATTGCTCTTGCCAAATGATAAGAGCAGGAAGAGAGAGAGTTTCACAGACCCCACGTGTCTGATAAGCAGGATGCCTGCCCATATTTGGGTATCAGGAAGTCCTGGAATTCCTTCAGGTGAGATAGGAGTTTGTGACGCCATCATGCAGAGGGGGCAGAGCACACTGATTGCCGTGTTATAACAACAGGTTCCTGGAGCTGATTATTGTTCAGGACACCACCCACACCATTCCTCCAAACTGTGGGATCCTCGAGCTGCAGATGAGTTCACTTTAATTTAACACATATTTAGATTTAAAAAGCAACACATATACAAACGATCACTTGCAGTTTTAAACATTTCTAACATAGGAAACTCTTCAGCCTTTCCAGTGAACAGCAGATTGTTGATTGCTATTCTAACCCCTAAAGACGTCAAGCTCCCCACCATATCCAGTTACTCCTCCACCTGTCTGAGAGGGAGGAAACCAAAGAGGAAAGGGGAGATAAAGACCCATGAGACTATTATTAACTATTGTTGGTGTGAAAAGTGGAAAAAACTCCCCACAATGTGCTTCCTTTGTTTCCCGCTTTGTCCTGCTTTTGCCACCTGGTGTTAGGAGTACGGTAAAAGCTTTCTCTGTACCCCAATTATTTGGGTCTGGTTAAAAATGCATGTATTAAGTTATGAGTATTATGGAAACATTTTTGTACGTCAATATATTTTGTTCAATTATTGAAGAAACTGATGCTGTAATGCTAAAATGCAACTACAAGTTTGGTTATGGAAACTTGGGTGAAAATGTTTAATTCAATCCAGACACCATGGTTGGTTTATATTACTGCTTCAGCAATACATAAACAGTATGAGTTGCCTGGAGGCCTGAGGACGTACAGTACACGTCTTACTTCACATGTTTGCATGGAAGGTATTGCAATATCTCAATTCGAAGGAAGGTTCTTCCCACGTATTTAAACGAGGGGGAGTGGAGATAGTACTTGATAGGCTTCAATATACAAGATGATAAGACCATAGGACATCTTCCTGGTGAAATCGCTTCTTTATCCATAAAATTGGCTTCCAAGTGCAAGAGTCCAGCCAGCGTGGTTTGTGTTTCACTCTTCCATGAGGCAACACCACCTTACACACAAGTGACCAAATAAACTCAACATGGATCGCCGCTTTCAACACCATACCCCTCAGTCAAGGCCCCCAAAATGGCTGCTCTAAAGGCTGCAGTGCTGCAAAAGGAAATTGAATGCCTGGTTGAAGATACTGACTCTGCGTTGAAGCAGAAGGTTTTCCTGATAGGGGGCGATCGGGCTGACAGGAAACCTCTATAGGAATAGTAATGGAGGTGAATGATTTACTTTGAATCAAACACTATAAAACTTTGGGCGGCATTCACGCACATTCATTGATGAAATGACACATACACAATGTCATAGCACGCACGCACGCATGCACATACACACACACACACACACACCATGTAACATCACTTCAGGGGACATTACATTGACTTACATGCAGTTCCTGGAGACTTATCCTAACCTTAACCATAACCAACACATGCCTAACCCTAACCCTTACGGTAAGGTTAAGGTTCAGGGCCTTACCCTTAACCTTAACCTTACCCTACCCTTACCCTAACCAAGTCTTCACCCTAAATTGAATGATTCCCCTCATGGGGACCTCCAATTTGTCCCCAAAAGGGAGACGAGTCCCCACACGTGACTGTTGTAAACAGATTTAGGTCCCCACAAGTATAGTAATGCTAGGCCACACACACGCACACACACACAACACACACACACATGCACGCGCACACACACACACCACACACACACACACAGCTCCTAATCTGTGTCAGCATCAGGTTCTCAAACTGGGTGTCAGGGTGTCACGCTAGCGTAACTTCAGCCCAACACAACACTATCTGCGTGTCAACAGTAGTAACACGGACCACAATGCAACAGTGAAACGATGCCACCATTGAATGCGTGACAGCCAGGCTTTATTTACCGGCAGGCAAACCCCCAGAGACCTGATACGATCTGAGCGTGTGTATGTGGTTGTGTGTGTGTGTGGTTGTAATGAGACTAAGGAAGAAAAATAACCCCACTGTCTATACAAACCCATATTTCTATATGACACTTTTCACTATAAGAGGTCGGACCTTATTACGAGCTGTCTGGAAAGCACCCAATGGTCCTAATTTCTTAACATTGGCATCCAATATTGTTACGCAGAGTGAAGCAGGTAGGACCCAAACGCAGATTACACTTGACGATACCTTTATTTCAAGGAACTTTAAATAAACTTGGACAAACAAAACACCTCTTCGGTGAACTGGGTCACATACAAAAGAAGCACCAACCCTGAACACAGGACGAGACAAGACTAAATACAGGGAGGGATAATTACAAGACAAGAAACAGCGGGCAGGGGAGGAGAAACACAAGGGCCACAGGTGAACACAATCAACTAACGAGACACCACCAGGGAACATAACGACGGAAGAAAACATGACATAGAGAACAGTGAAAACACCCAAACCTAGACATAGACCTGTGACCTGACATGACAACCGTGACAGAACCCCCCCCCTCAAGGGACGGATTCTAGACGTCCCTAACACCAAAACAAAAATCCAATAAGTCCAGCAGGGTGGGTGGAGGGGGTCCGGAGGAGGGACGTATCCCTAGGCCACCAGGGTGGGTGGAGGGGGTCCGGAGGAGGGACTAAGCTGACCGCCCAGGAGCCCAGTAGGGGACCAGGAAGGGATCTCGGGCGGACGGCCCCGGGGGCACGGCAGAAGCCGAGAAGGGGGACTCGGGCGGACGGCCCGGGGGCAAGGCAGAGTCTAAGGTTGGGGAACTCGGGCGGACGGCCCGGGGGCAAGGCAGAGTCCATGGTGGGGCGAAGGCCACAGCGGGCGAACTCAGGGGGCCGAGCATTGAGGGCGAAGACCAGACAGCTCCGGAGGCCGGGCAGGACCCGGGTGTCGCCGAACAGGTACGGAGCCGGCGGGACAGGCTTCGGCAGGATCCCCCACGGAAGAGGACCAGGAGTTGGCAGGACCCCCAGCAGGAGAGTGGTTGGCGGGACCTCCAACGAGACAGGACAAAGGGTTGGCAGGACCCCCGGCAGGAGAGTAGTCGGCGGGGCCTCCAACGGGACAGGACACAGGGTTGGCAGGACCCCCGGCAGGAGAGTAGTCGGCGGGGCCTCCAACGAGACAGGACAAAGGGTTGGCAGGACCCCCGGCAGGAGAGTAGTCGGCGGGACCTCCAACGGCACAGGACATGGGGTTGGCAGGACCCCCGGCAGGAGAGTAGTCGGCGTGGCCTCCAACGAGACAGGACATGAGGTTGGCAGGACCCCCCAGCGGAACCTCCAACGGTACAAGACATGGGGTTGGCAGGACCCCCGGCAGAAGACTAGTCTGCGGACCTCCAACTGGACAGGACATGGGGTTGGCAGGACCCCGGCAGGAGAGTAGTCGGCGGGGCCTCCAACGAGACAGGACAAAGGGTTGGCAGGACCCCCGGCAGGAGAGTAGATGGCGGGACCTCCAACGATACAGGACATGGGGTTGGCAGGACCCCCGGCAGAAGACTAGTCTGCGGGACCTCCAACGGCACATGAGTAGGGGCTTGAGTGGGGACTCGAGAGAGGGCTTGAGAGGGAACTCGAGAGGTGACTCGAGAGGTAACTCGAGAGGGGACCTGAGAGGGGAAACTTGAGAGGTGACTCGAGAGGACACTGGAGAGTTGACTTGAGAGGTGACTCGAGAGGACACTGGAGAGTTGACTTGAGAAGTGACTCGAGAGGGGACTCGAGAAGGAACTCGAGAGGTGACTCGAGAGGTAACTCGAGAGGGGACCTGAGAGGGGACTTGAGAGGGAACTCGAGAGGAGACCTGAGGGGAAACTTGAGAGGTGACTCGAGAGGACACTGGAGAGTTGACTTGAGAGGGGACTCGAGAGGACACTGGAGAGTAGACTTGAGAAGGGACTCGAGAGGGGACTCGAGAGGGAACTCGAGAGGGGACTCGAGAGGTAACTCGAGAGGAGACCTGAGGGGAAACTTGAGAGGGGACTCGGGGTAGGAACTTGAGAGGTGACTTGAGAGAGTTGGTTCGCCAACAGAACACGGGGTGCTGGAGTCGGCGGTACGCCGACAGGACACGGGGAGCTGGTGTTGGCTGGGGAGCCAGCAGCAGACGAGGTGCTGGAGTCGGCCGGTACGCCGACAGGACACGGGGAGCTGGTGTTGGCTGGGGAGCCAACAAGAGACGAGGTGCTGGAGTCGGCCGGTACGCCGACAGGACACGGGGTGCTGGCGTCGGCCGGTATGCCGACAGGACACGGGGAGCTGGCGTTGGCCGGTAAGCCAGTCCTGGAGCCGAAACTGGAGTCGGGACCAGGGGTACTGGAGCCGGTACTGGAGCCAGAACCATGGCTGCTGGGGCCGGAACTGGGGCTGGAGCCATGGCTCTTGGGGCTCGGGCTGCTAGCTTGGCCTTGCGACTCCTTTTAGCAGCCGCCTGAATACTCCGTGGACCTCCATAAGCCAGACGAGTACCCGAGAACGGATCCTGGACAGGAGCAGGAACTGGGGCGGAAGCACTGGTTGACTCCAGACGGAACACACCGAGACGTTTATAGTCAGCAGGCTGGAAATCACCACACCCAGATGAAGTTCAAAATCCAGCCAGGTAAGAATTTCACCAAGTCTGGTTTCTCCATAGCCAACCGGTGCGCCTCTACCAGAGCGGCCTCCTTCTGCAGAACACTGGACGCTCCCTTCCACCAATCATAGCAGCAAGCCAAATCAAAGGAAAAATGTAGTAGTTCCACCTCAAATGGATCATCTGCTGGGTCCATTTCTGGTTGGTGCTTTCTGTTACGCAGAGTGAAGCAGGTAGGACCCAAACGCAGATTACACTTGACGATACCTTTATTTCAAGGACTTTAAATAAATTTGGACAAACAAAACACTCTTCGGTGAACTGGGTCACATACAAAAGAAGCACCAACACTGAACACAGGACGAGACAAGACTAAATACAGGGAGGGATAATTACAAGACAAGAAACAGCCGGGCAGGGGAGGAGAAACACAAGGGCCACAGGTGAACACAATCAACTAACGAGACACACACAGGGAAACTAACGACGGAAGAAAACATGACATAGAGAACAGTGAAAACACCCAAACCTAGACATAGACCTGTGACCTGACATGACAACCGTGACAAATATGGATTCGGGTTGAAAAATCACATTGTTGTTTGGGCCCGTCAGTTCAAAACTAGTGTCCCTTCTTTGCACAGTTAACTCTTAATATCTAGTTTCAAGTCAAGTTAGTGGGAGGCCAAGACAATTGTATCTCTGAAGGTGCTGTAAAGTGAGATAGATTAGTGACAATGTTTAGGGCCTGGAAGAAAAGAAACGGCAGTGTGGATGGTTGAAACACATCATTTATCTTGCAAGTGCATTACCTACAGAAGTGTCGTTATATGATAAATGGACAGCCATTGTTTACGAGTGAGATAATACGTTGTGTCTGGTTGAGTGTGGAACCGACACCGGATTCCCTTAAGCGCTGAGAGACACATGTAGGTCAGGACAGGGAACAAAGATGCATTAAATAAACAGGTGTGTTCGCACTTTAAATCTGCAGAATTATCTACAGGTGAATTTGATGAAACATTTTGAAATCACACCGGGTACATCTATTGCTTTCCCAGTAGACGAAAACGTCCCAATTTGTTTTTCTACACTGATGGAGTTGAATCAATGGTTTCATCAGGACACAAAGTTCATTTGACTTTTACCAACGGATAAAAACATGACGTTAAGCTAAATGGAGGGCGTTCTTCTTCAGTCATTCAACTGGTTTTGTTTTACATCATGGAAACAAAAAGAATGACACTCTAAACACACCACGCAAACAGTTCGCTATTATATCTAACTCTGATAATTGCCTATAATTGAATTATTATTTGCATGTTAAAGTAGCAGCTGCCTGAGGGAAGAGCTGAGACAATGCAGTTGCATGTTTGAACAGATGCACAGAGAACATTAGATCTGCACGCAGCGTCTAGCTCTGCAGAGCTCTTCCTCCCTCTGCGTCACCAACAGCATTCCTAGTTTTACTGTAGATACCTGATTCGTCCAAACACTAAGCCAGGTGATTTAAACAAATGATCAAACTGTTCCTGTGTTTTGGCAACCACAACCAAAACCGTGATCAAGTGAAATCGCCGCAGTGCAGCGAGTGTGTTCAAGTGAAACATTTTGCAATCAGAGTTCAGCAGATATGTTCTTTACGAGCTGAATACGAAAGTACGATGGAGCATTACAAAACCATTTCTCTTAATTGATAATGGTTTGCCAGAAAAGCATTGATACATGGGAATATAAGTGCACAGATATTCCCTGTGATGTAATTTTCCATCAGGTGATAATAACAGTGTAGCCCCAGGATGATTGACATGTTGATGATTGGAGGTTACATGTTTACCTCCTGATCATACTTTTCTTGTTTGGCCCTGACGAATGACATTTGATCTTTGGTGCCAAAGTGCTCCAAGGAAAAATAGTTGAGAGGTTTCTGGACTGGTTGAATCACGACACCTTAATCAAAATGGCACGAAAGCAACCACCATTTGTTTATGGGACAGGACTGTTCGCTAACTGGAATGGAGAATTGATTTGTTCAAGTTTGTATTTTGTTGGTCGAACGCACTTATTGTAAGTCGCTTTGGATAAAAGCAATGTAATGTAATGAATTGATTTGGAGATAAAAAGAATGGCATCATCAGGGTTAGTATTCAGAGTTTTTTTTCGAAACGAATTTGATTACAGATCAGCTCATAGGAAGCACTGCATGCAAGTTGACTGCATCTGGGTTGTAACAGGTCTTGACTTAACTTAACGCAGCGTCCACTAGTGATGTGTCGGTCGCGAACGAGCCCTTTTAAGTGAACGACGGGAGCCGGCTCGCGCCCTAGAACGAGCCGTTTTTTTGTTTTTGTTAAGTAATACTTAAGACAGAATGATATGATGATCTCCGCGCTACAGCTGCTCCGTGCATGCATGCAGTCCAAGGATTAGAGACGGTTGGATGCTGCTGTACTGAGCATTGCAATATATTTATTTTCACTATGTTATTTATGTATGATTATCCTTAGGCTCAGCAAAGATTTGATGTCAGCTGTTGCTGTCTTTTTTTCTACAGTTAATAGTTACTGAAATAGAGCCCTGCTGTTTTGTCAGGGCCTTTCTTTAAATATAATTTTATAATGTCGATACAGTAGCCCCTTTTTTTAAATGTCTATGCTTAAGCTTTTATAGGTGTTGCTATCTGCTTTGTGTAGCGTGGTTCTACAAGCAAGTCAGTGCTTTGGGGGGTATCAGAGAGTTACACGGGTCTGTAAATGCGGAATAATTTGCTTAGGTATTCAACCTTCGACACAGTTCATCATTTTCTCCTCTCACTGTCTCCTTTCCCACGGCATAGGTCTACGGCCTTGGGTGTTGCTGCTATCTCTCTTAAGGAGGAGCAGCTTGGGCGCATTGTTGTTGTCAGTCTATGACAGAGCACAAGCCGCCATGTTCGCTGTTCAGGGACGAAGGTTCCATGGCGCACATTCTTTTCTATGGACGAGAGCTCTAGTTAGATTCAGGGTCCATATTGCTTTAGTCTCGCTGATAAAGAATGTTGATTATTACTCTCCGAACTAGTTAAAACCTCGAGCTGCAGAAAGAGTTCTTCAGAATTGGTTTTGCAACCGTTGTGTCAACTCGTGACACACCACCTGTCTTGTGAATTCTCCGGCCGTAGCTCCAAATAAACCGTCAGTGTTTGCCATCAAAGCTCCAGCTCTCCTCGTGTCTCTCTGAGTCCTGACTCCATCAAGCTCCAGCTCTCCTCGTGTCTCTCTGAGTCCTGACTCATCAAAGCTCCAGCTCTCCTCGTGTCTCTCTGAGTCCTGACTCCATCAAAGCTCCAGCTCTCCTCGTGTCTCTCTGAGTCCTGACTCCATCAAAGCTCCAGCTCTCCTCGTGTCTCTCTGAGTCCTGACTCCATCAAAGCTCCAGCTCTCCTCGTGTCTCTCTGAGTCCTGACTCCATCAAAGCTCCAGCTCTCCTCGTGTCTCTCTGAGTCCTGACTCCAATTGCTTCAGAAGTTTCCCCCACAATCAGGAAGATGTTAAAAATATGAGCTTGTGTCAAATCAATCAATCAATCAATCATCAAAGTGATGTGGTCATAAACATGGTGTCTAAAAATAATCTAGGATCTTTCTCGTTAGATCAATTAGAAACATATATATGTCTTTTTAAGCATATGCCATAATCACAGAGCTGTTGTCTTTGGAGATGACAGGTCTGTGAGACACAACAAATTTGGGAAAAACTGCTGTGTTTTTTTAGATTTTCAGTTATTTTGGATTATTCTCGTCTGTTCTCAGATATCCGACATCAGACAGTGAGAATAGCATTCTGTGTTTTGCGTGTTGCTGAGCGACCAGAACTCGACTGCAGGATGTCAGAGAGGAGTTTTCCACTCACCCTTGCTCTTAGTCAGGCGACATTTTTCGTTTAGTGGGCGTCTTCATGACATCATCACTGACGTGTGCCGGCCTTTGAAACACGCTGACTCAGACTCAGCAACGTGCTCACACCAGCCTGCACACAATGTGCACTAGAAAGATTTGGATTGGTTACGCATGTGGAGGAAATGACAGGGGAGAGACAGAGATGCAAGACTGACAGTGGATATCATGAAGAGTGTGGGTTGAGACGTATAATCTAACCATTCTGTATCAGTCTGTAGAAGATGATGGTCTCACCCATCAAACGAATAATGTGCGCTTCATGCAGATGATTTAATCCTTCGTACTTTTAAATGTTATTGTTAGGGCCCTGACGATAAACACACACAAAATTATATAAAATAATTATATTTCCAAAAATATTAAGATAAGCACATAGCACATACTGAACATTTCAAAATAATCCTCCAGGTGCAAAGGTGCTAAACTGAATATGGCCAACTTCAATAACTGATCAAAAATCCCCAAAGTATATAAATCAAATACTGGCTTTATTGACCCTCAATTATTTTAAACACAAAGTAAAATATGATGTTGAAACATACGACAAATCCTATTTTCATAATGGCAGATGCTATTGCACCCGGGTGTCTGTAGCTAACAATGCTATTTACACCCGGGTGTCTGTTGCTAACAATGCTATTTACACCCGGGTATCTGTAGCTAACAATGCTATTTACACCCGGGTGTCTGTAGCTAACAATGCTATTTACACCCGGGTGTCTGTAGCTAACAATGCTATTTACACCCGGGTGTCTGTAGCTAACAATGCTATTTACACCCGGGTGTCTGTAGCTAACAATGCTATTTACACCCGGGGGTCTGTAGCTAACAATGCTATTACAGCCGGGTGTCTGTAGCTAACAATGCTATTTACACCCGGGTGTCTGTTGCTAACAATGCTATTTACACCCGGGTGTTTGTTGCTAACAATGCTATTTACATCCGGGTGTCTGTAGCTAACAATGCTATTTACATCCGGGTGTCTGTAGCTAACAATGCTATTTACACCCGGGTGTCTGTTGCTAACAATGCTATTTACACCCGGGTGTCTGTAGCTAACAATGCTATTTACACCCGGGCTGTCTTTTTGTAGCTATCAATGCTATTACACCCGGGTGTCTGTAGCTAACAATGCTATTTACACCCGGGTGTGTCTGTTGCTAACAATGTATTTACACCCGGGTGTCTGTTGCTAAACAATGCTATTTACACCCGGGTTTGTCGTAGCTAACAATGCTATTTACACCCGGGTGTCTGTAGCTAAACATGCTATTTACATCCGGTGTCTGTTGCTAAACAATGCTATTTACACGCGGGTGTCTGTAGCTAACAATGCTATTTACACCCGGGTGTCTGTAGCTAACATGCTATTTACACCCGGGTGTCTGTAGCTAACAATGCTATTTACACCCGGGGAGTGGGTGTTGTAAATAGATAGACTCCGTTATATTTAGCTTCTTATATTTATAGAAGCATGTTTATTTAGATTCATTTGAGCTTTTCATCGTCCTGAATAGCTACTGTGTGTCTATTTTCACCCGGGTCCTGTGTAGACACTCTACACAGGACACTCTACACAGGACACAATCAGCAGCTTACTGGTTAACAGTTCTGTTTTCGTTAATTAGAAATGTGTGATATATCAGAAACAAACCAGGAAGTACAGTTTCTAAACTCGTAAACAACAATGCTGTTTTGTTGTTTGGGAATGTAAGCGCCAGGACTGATATAGCTTAATGAAAGAGAGACAAACAGAAAGCGATAGATAGAGGCTTGGACTGTTTGCTTTCTCATTGCTCAGTTTAGTTTGTTTTCTTTGGGATTATAGCAACAAAAGCTCAGATATGGTGCCACCTTTGACTACGTTAATGCTGACAGTTACTGTAACAGAGAGTGTGATGAATCTAGAGCTAACTGACTGTCCAAACACACTTAAGGAGTCCAGTGACATTCCCATCTGTACAATCTCTCTGTCAAACCATTTGTCATTTGTGAGCACACGGCCCCAACCCTAACCCTCTTAGCTGACATTAACCATAACTATTACATACTTATAACTTTACCTTGAGTTATTCATAACTTAACCTTCTTTTTTAAAGTAATTATTTAATGCTTTGGACACTAAATGAACATGTTATTCACGTCAATTAACGGGAGCAGAAAGCTTAAAATATGAATATCTCAAAAGCTGGAAATAGGACCAAAAGGATCAGCAATATCTAACTTGAGAAGTTTGGGTGAAACTCTTCCATTAATCCTTCCTGCTGCTGCTACTAAATGGTTTAAAAGGTTATAGTCTAAAGAGGATATAGTCAGAGCAGTGTGTGTGTGTGTGTGTGTGTGTGTGTGTGTGTGTGTGTGTGTGTGTGTGTGTGTGTGTGTGATGTGGTACTGCTTGAAATGTGTATGGCTGCCACAATGCGCACTTACCATTTAACACACACACACACACACACACACACACACACACACACACACACACACACACACACACACACACACACACACACACACACACACACACACACATCCTCATTACTGACATTGCATTACCGCTCAGCTTGGGTTGGTCTGTTTATTCTATTCTGTCATCGTTGTTAAGTCACTTTAATGCATATTGATTATCTCAACGCACGCACGCACGCACACGCGCACGCATGCGCGCGCACACACACACACACACACACACATACCATGTAAACATCACTTCAGGGGACATTACATTGACTTACATGCATTTCCTGGAGACTTATCCTAACCTTAACCATAACCAACACATGCCTAACCGTAACCCTAAACCTAACCAAGTCTTCACCCTAAAATTAATGATCCCCTCATGGGGACCTCCAATTTGTCCCCATAAGGGAGGCGAGTCCCCACACGTGACTGTGTAAACAGATTTAGGTCCCCACAAGTATAGTAATGCTAGGCCACACACACACACACACACACACACACACACACACACACACACACACACACACACACACACACACACACACACACACACACACTCACACACACACACACACACACACACACACACACACACACACACACACACAGCACACACAACACACACTCTTCACAGGTTGAAATGATGAAGTGTCAGATTTCCTCTTGCAACAAGGTCCTATGGTAAACAGATGAGAGTTGACCAAGATAGATCAATGCCTGTGTGTGTGTGTGTGTGTGTGTGTGTGTGTGTGTGTGTGTGTGTGTGTGTGTGTGTGTGTGCGTGCGTGTTTGTGTGTGTTTATGTTAGAAGGATCAGAGATAATCAGAGCTGTCTAATGACCCCTTCAGAGAGACCTCAGCTAATCCCCTGCACCTCTGACACACACACACACACACACACACACACACACACACACACACACACACACACACACACACACACACCACACACACACACACACACACACACACCACACACACACACACACACACACACACACACACACACACACACTTCCATGCGCCTCTTGTGGGGTGCATTTGGTTCTGGTCTGGTGAGGGCTGGGCGAGTGGGGTTATGCTGGATCTGGTCAAGCGGGTGCAGAGGAGAGGGGTGTGTGTCTCTGTGGATGCATTCACTGCCATGCATTACTCAAGGTTTATGTTTGGCTCCCTCGGTGATTGAAAAAAAGGGATCTATCAAAATGGATACCGAAAATGATTTTTTAATTGTATTAATCTGGTGCGTTGAAGGAACTACTGACGTTTGATAGCTCTCAGCTGATGAACAAGAAGGCATTTAAAACAATAAATAGCCAAAACTGTTGTTTTCACGATGCTGCATCTAAAATCAACAGCTGGTGGTGAAAGAATAAAGATGTTGTTTCAGGTTTTTGATATCATGTACTTGTGACCCAAGACGGTGTGTGTTTGTATGTGAATGTGTGTGATTGGTGAGGTGATAAATACATGAGCGACCCTCAGGGCTGCTCTTTGAGGCAGGAAAAGGTAAGCTGCAGAGATGTGTGTGTGTGTGTGTGTGTGTGTGTGTGTGTGTGTGTGTGTGTGTGTGTGGTGTGTGTGTGTGTGTGTGTGGGTGTGTTGTGTTTTGTGGCATTTGTAACTATATTCTGAATTATTGAACTGCACATTAAATATGTCTTATTCAGCAAGAACGGCCCTTTTCATAGAGACAACTGCTACCAGTACATGATAATCTCCTGATAATAAACCTGCTATTGTGTGTGTGTGTGTGTGTGTGTGTGTGTGTGTGTGTGTGTGTGTGTGTTGGAGAGTGTGCATGTCTGTTTACACCCCCCCCCTTGCCTCACCGCCTAGGCTCATATCCTGACAAAAGAGTGGATTTTGAATTTTAGAAGCAGTATGAATCCTGTTGAATGAAAGCATGCTACAAAGGAGCCCATATGTTGTAGATTACAAAATGTTTTATTTAAAAACTGAAAGAAACTCCAAAAAGAAAAAATGTGAGTATATAAGCAGTAATTTGATCTTTGGCGTCAAGGTCCTGTGCCATACATTTGACCATATAAGCCATTCTTTGGGTCAGGGACTTA
Source organism: Harpagifer antarcticus (assembly GCA_902827135.1). Lineage (NCBI taxonomy): Eukaryota > Metazoa > Chordata > Actinopteri > Perciformes > Harpagiferidae > Harpagifer > Harpagifer antarcticus. Next base: position 16,695 of record CADEHL010001002.1, on the reverse strand, counting down.
GAGTATTCTAAATATCAAAACAATGTGGTTGTTTAGTCTGAATATAGTAATACATTTCCATCCAAAGTCCAGTTTGGTCCAACCAACAATCACCTAAGATTAATGACAGATAAAAGTAGCACATTGTTGCATTTAAAAAAAGCTTCAAACTAAAATAGTTTCAAACTTTTGAATTCATAAATGACCTTAACGATTAATCAATTAAAAATAATAGCTAAAAAAACTAAAATCATTATTTGGTGACAATCGGCACAGATGTGCAAAAGGCCCCGCACAGGTCTCCTATACGTGTGTTGTTTTGTGTCCGTTTGTAATATACTCATTCAAAATGCAGAAGAAATCCTTAAATACTAGATTCATCAATTATCTCTGAAACACGTATTAAACTTTAAACTATATGAAGACAGATTATGTTCTTATAATGTCAAAAGAAAGTAGAAGCAGCTTCTGAAAAACAGGGTGAATCCAGATAAGTGATTTTAAGACCTCAGTGTTGGGATAGAGTCTACCACTCCATGTAGGGAAGGTGATTCTGACAACAGGTGCATGTTCCCTGTCTCTCCTCATGTGCCTGTACAGCTCTGCTAAAGTATTAAAAGAAACACGAACAAAAAACCAAATCTCTTTCCAACCGAGGCTCTCTGACATTCACACGCTCCTCTGTTAGGCTGCTGTAGAGCTTTTCATCGTCTAGCAGCACTGACATGATCAGCCATAACATCACCTTAGGCTACCATCAGATTCAATGTTCATCAGCTGCCAGCAGGGAGCAGAGGTGGGCCGCCATGTGGAGACAAGCTGGGGTAAATGTGTAAAACACCCAACTGACCACCAGGTGGCAGTAGAAGTCAGTAGAAGTCACCGATCGTCTCCTTGTTGCCACTCAACACAGTTTCTACTTGGCAGAGAGCCATATTTATATTAGGGACAAGTTATTCTGAGCTAATTGGCACCTGATGTTCACTTAATGAAGACAGAGGACAGACAGAAGGGCCCTGAGAGAGCGGCAGAGGCAAATCTCCTGACATGACGGAGAAATGAAACCACCTCCCAGTAATTAAGATGCAAGCATTTACACAGAAACATGCTCAATAAACCCACACACGAACAACACAAACACATCACTAATGAGCTCAACAACCTGTTCTAATCAAAACATCATCAACTAATTAACTGGATAATCAGGCGTTTGGAAATGCCTTGAGATTTTTTGTGTGGTTTAATTGAGTGACTTATTGGTACCTCTAGTACTGTTTACAAAAGACCAACTTTCAGGCTATGTAAACTAATTGCTCTTCTAAGACAAATAATTATAGGGCTATACTGTTAATGTTGTTTATGTTTAATAGGACTGAGATACAGTAATATGTAGGGAAGTGAAGCTGTGTTGTAATATGGCCGGGAATATGTAAAGAAATTCATAATTTGTGTTACTTGCCATCTATTTACTTGATTATCAATTCCATTATTTCTATTCCTTGATTTGATATCTCGCTGATTTTAATTGTAAACTGGGAGAACATTTTTTATCGTGTTTAGTTACATTTAGACAGAACAAATGGTGACAACCCTGATCCCAAGAAGGAGGGGCAAGAGCAAAAGGGTTCACAACTCCGAAATGTAAACAGTGAACTTGTTGGAAGCACCTTGTGGGGACCACGTTTTGCATCAATACAAGCAAACCCCACCTTTTAGTACATTTTCAAAAAAGAAAAAAGCCATTGTGATATTTATTAGAAGATACATAGATGTTCACATATGCAAAGTGAGATCAGAGTTCCAGTCTAATCACATCGTAATCATAATACATATGCTTAACTTGTTTATATAGATAATGTTAAGGAATTTGGATATAGGTGGGGAAAATGTGACCACTTTAGTTTTCCAACATAAGGATATCAAATCTCAAAATTAAATTAAAGCCATTCTCAGCAAAACAATGTTAAAATATGTCCCACAAACATTTGATATTGACACACAATGAGTCTTGTCTGAATAAAACAATCTCATATTCACCCCAAGTATTAAAGGGACATTGTAACTGATCCGATCATTCGACCACAGAAGTGTCAGCAAACCCACCGCTGCTGCAAATAAACCAGAATAACCCTGATGTGCCGTGACTGCAGCAGGATATAGGGTTTCCCTCAGTGTTTCTGCCCTGCAGTGTGAATAAGCTGCCCTAACTGACTCTGTGGTTCATTAGTATAAAGGTTTATGAAAAGGCTTCATTAAAATTGCATCCAGCATTTCAGTGCTTGTAATGAAAGTCAGTGCGAGTGTCAAAACCTCTTCTGTTAACCAAACTCCTCCTCAGCCCTCACTGCTGGAGACATCATGTGGTCTGAGTCCTGGACGCGCTCCACACTCACCAAATACAGCCATGTGGTGAAACCAAGCAAAAAGATTAGAATGAAAAAGTCCAAGTTGTATCCTGTCGTTTGCCTGCGTTTATTTCAACGAATGCTTTCAGAGGCAGCCAATAATACTGTGTTTTCACTGCAATCTGTAGCAGAAAAGCACTGAGAAAACAGAGAGGGGTGGGAGACCGGACTGATTTAAAGGTTTGTTGTAGCTTGATGAAGGAGATCAGACACAAACAGGTCGCTCGCAGCTCTCAATAATAATCTTAAACAGGACAGGCAGTAAACCCCTTTAAGTTAAATCATTTTCATGGCCTAACTCCTCAACACATTCTTAGCAAGACAACTGCATAAATACTGTGTACGACTTTATACCTCGTGGCCTTGTATGTCAGACAAAATCTCGGTCAATCTTAACTCTTATCAGCTATTAGCCGAGAGTCCTTCACGTCTATGTTATGAGACACAAGGAGATATATGTAACTGCTACCTAAATGATTCCTAACATGAGTTGGATAGTCTTAGATCTGAATATGTTAAAATTCTAAGTTTGAACATACATGTATTTTAATATATCTTCTATATATATATAAATATCTATATCAACGCTAACAAGCTAACTCTTGCAATTAAAACCTAATAATGTAATAGTGGATTGCATGGCAGTGAAAAGGCAAAGAAAGTGACCGGACATCAGATTAGACTATCATCATTAAGATTACTTACAATAGGGTTTGCTTGGAAATGATTCAAACCCACTACCTAGAGGTGGTCTCCAACTTCTTCCAAGTTGTTGTTTTGGTCTGTATCAGAGTTCACCACCCGCTCAAATATGCCGCACCAGAGTCTGATCAAAACGGACTAAATGTTGGCTTGTAAAAGTCTCTTTCTTTTTAACATCAAACGCAACATCACTCACTACACAGACCACCTTTTCTGTCTCTTCCTGGTTGATCCTCTATCCTAGGGGCAGGTGGAATCTCCCGTTCTCCTAAAATCTGTTATCTTTTAAAGTGAAAATCACTACACGTGGAGCGTTCTGATGGTCTGTATGTGCTGTGTTCATTAGTTCAGGGGTCTGAGTGGTAGCAGTCACTCCAGGTCCATCATCACCAATCCTCGCTGCTTCTCTTTCCTGTTCTAATTGCCCGCCCGAATAGTCGTACTGCTGCCACCCATTAGTATAATATCCATTAGTCTGCCTTTCCTTCTCCCAGACACCACTCCCTCTCTTTACTACACCTCTGAGACACACACACGCACGCCCGCACGCACACACACACACACACCACTTAAAAGCATAACACACAGAAATGTACAAGCTCAGCAACAAGAGCGACCTTCTCTTCCTGTTACTGTGTGTTCTATTTAATTCACCACCACCATGCGCTTATTTTGATTCCTATATTAGAGCCTTGATCTGTTGGTTGCACTCTTTGCCTTGACGTCACACTTTTCCACACACACAAGTGTACGAGCATCCTGTGATCCTCTTACCCAAGAGTATCATGCTAATGCCATGTTCCTCACAAGCCTCTGGGTCAGAGCCGATCTCTCCGACAACATGCTTTTATCGGAGCGAAGAAATGGAAAATGGGGAAATTATTTATCTCACTATCCCTTCAGGAGTGTATTCAAACCTTCCCTTTTACTTACCAGCAGGATTGTTCTCCACAATGAGGCCATCACGCAAAGTAGGAAAATTCTTCCCCACAAAGAGCCCTTAATAGATTCACAACCTCCAGAGATAAGCCTGCACCTTCTTCAGAGTGATGCTCATCGTTTGAAATCATTGAGACATTTTCATATCAAGTTTCAGTACACAGTTCATCACCGCAACGCGCACAGGGCATTCAGTGTGTCTCCAATAGAGAACAATGTCACACCCATACTGTTTGATTGGCTTTTTTAAAGAGAGCAACTTGCTACAGTTAGACCATTTCCATAAAAAAAACGTGTTTCTGATTGGCTGGCAGGTGTCAATGAATAACTGTGTAAAGATGGGCAGAGGCTGTACGAATTGATACAGATTTATATTTTGGAAGTTGGTCAAATTTGATAGATTTTTGTGTAAGCTGCGTCACGGCCATCTGATTCTTTATTGGCCAATAGACGACTGGAAGGATAACTCGCAGGTCAGAAACTTTGGTCAGCTTTTTAGCATGTTGAACAATATCAAAGTCATATGTCCCACATGGCTAATGTCTAAAGATGTGTTTACAGACAGTTTTAACGAGAGACTTTGCTTGGAAATGAATAATTCTATACCACAAAGGTATCAGTAGATTTAGGCTATGCAGAAAAGCAGTAGTATGAAAGATTTTGCTTAAGTAACACAACAAATAAGGATTTTTTCTCATGAAAAGGAATGAATGAGGGTCTTCAGGCGTATGTTGAGGGGGGGAAATTGTGACGTGGGGAAGTGTTGGGGGATCGCAGCATCATTATTTAATAGTCTGAGGAGGCAGATCCTCATCAAGCTTCCCACAATGTCAAGAGCCGTCAATCAGCATCAGCCTGTGTGTGTATATGTGTGTGTTGGTGTACTTGAAATACAGTGCTATGTATCTCACACTCATGGCTGTGGGGGCAGTAGAACAGGTAGACGTACAAGCAGGCAACACAAGTTGTGACACTGTTTACACATAAAAAGAGTCGGTAAAACTGATCCGAGGAAGGTCAGGCCGTTAAAGGTCAGAGGAGACGAGGAGGAGGAGCCCAGGGACTCCCCATCATCTCCATCCCCAGTTTCAGACAACTGAAAGGCTGTCGGAGTTTCAGCCGTCAGAGATGTTGTAATCACAAGAGGTGTCAATCACGGGACAGTAAGGGAGGTCACTTGAGCGCCGGGGGTCCTGGGATCCTCAGTGTCAGGTTGTCAGAACCAAGAGATGACTACAACCAGCGCTTGCCCTGAACCTACTCAATGTACATGTGTGAACAAACATATGAGCAGAAGAGCCACACACACTCCCCTCCGGCATGAAGGAAAGATGATGGCATGAATGATGTATTGTACTGTTACACACACACACACACACACACACACACACACACACACACACACACACACACACACACACACACACACACACACACACACACACACACACACACACACACACACCACACACACACACACACACACACACACACACACACACACACACACATAGAGATGTTGGTTTTTCTAATATAGTCTGTCTGCAGAGAGAGGGAGGCAGAGACATTAGAAAAGCTGATTGACAGATAGCTCAACCAATTTGTGTCTGTAAAAAGAATGATAGACTCGATGTTTAAAACAAGACACCTTCAGGTAAGGAGTCCACTCCTGATTCAACTAGAAGGTTATTAACTGTTGACTTGCACATAATTCATTTTACTGAGTAACTGATTATTCAGAGAGTCTGTTTTTACTGTTGGGAAACAACCGAGCCAATCAGAGCGTAGCAGAACTGAAACTGTGGATGTTATTTTCCAGTGGGAGACCATAGATCAAGAATGAGCACTGATGACAGCGATGAGATGTTGTAAATCAACTTACTGAAATATAAACTACTACGCCTGCATAGGGATGACAGGTTCAATGGATTTAATGTTGCATTTCCATAAAGTTGGGGAAACTAATATCCACAATGTAAGCAGAGAAATCCTAACCTTTAGTCTGGAGGACGAGTTGGATCTGTAAGCTTTCTATCCTTGGCTGATTGGGAGAGTGAAGCTCAAGGTGATATGTACTTACTGAAAAATAAATACTGTGTACTGGCAGATACAGATACAAATATTGCAGGGATAGAAATCAAACATTTCAAAAGCGTATCCATAGTAGCAGAAAACTCAATGTTATACCATGTTACACAGCATAAGCTTCAGCACCAGTGTGATTCAGCTACCTGGTGAGCTCAAAGACAAAACTTTTCAAACCAAATATTTTCCAAAACTGGAGCTACATGTACAGCTGCTCAAACAAAGATGTCTTACAACTGGAGGGAGGAACTTGTGTTTCCCCACCCTCCCATTGCCAAATGTATGTTTCTGGAGCGGATCCTGAAACAGAACGTTTCTGCTCGAGGAAGGATTGAGGTGAATAAAAGATGTAATGAAAAGCCTGCAGGAATTTGTACACAGATGCCAGAATAACTTGCCGCTGGTCCAGCATAAGCTTTACTAGGCGGGCCCGAAGACAGTAGTTGGAGCTTTTTCTACCACAATGTCCCCTTCTCTATTTGTCAGTACAAGATGTATTTAGTAGATTTGGACCTAAGGTGCAATCAGCTCTGCAGTGTTAAATTGTGTTCAGATACTGAAGAACTGAAAATGTAGTAGATACTGTGCGTCTACACGAGCAAACATAATTATACTTTAAAGAGTTGTAACTGTACTGTTACCCATTTGGATCTTAAGTTGGAAATCACTGAAGCATGCCATGACTTTTAATCTCAGCCCTTTTGGGGTTAGGATTTACCAGTCCACCATAGATACACTCTAACACACACCCTGAAGCACTTCAAATAGTCATGAAAGCTCACCCCATGCGCTAACCCTAACCCTAACCCTAATTACCCAACAGCCCTCTTTACTCATGGCCCCGGGGCATTGACTCACCATTCACCTGCTGCTAGTGTGAATGGCAACGGCTGCAGGAGAGAAGGCTTTTACACATACAGTAACAGCTTGTTCATCAGTAACAGTTGCAGCACCAGCACCACCCCACTCCCCCCCCCCCCCCCCCCAGACCCCGTATCACAGCAATAAAAGAGAAGTCCTTTAATGTGTTGACTGTCTTTGGGCGCTCATTTGATCTGAAAAAGACCCTCAAACCACACAGCTTAGACTTTAAATCCACTTTGTAACCCCAATTGTAGATATATCTATAGGGATTTGACTTCGTTAGTATCTAGTTTTCATTTAAGATACAAACAAAATGAAGCTTTAATGTAAAGGAACATTAACATTTGATATGAAATTATTTTAATGGATAATTTGCTTTACGTTAAAAGCTGAATCATTGTAACCAGGACGTGTTTTTATTACTTTCTTTGATGTCCTTCAAATGTATTTAATTTCGGCACAAAAACACATATTTTAAAAATGATGATTAACTGTAAATATTCCATTTGTTAACTATTTTTAAATATCAACGCTTATCATCAATGATTTTGTTATATTGGACCTTGAGAGAGTCCAGATCCCATGTGCAGTAGGCAAGAGGTGTATGTATTCATTTTCTTAATACTCCAAAATTGACATAGAATCTGAAATTAGAGCTGAAATGATACCTTTCCTTCTTTTGAATAGGTTTTGCATTGAGCACAGTTTTCTATGTATCATGCACCAGGGGTCACTTGAAATTCCTTCAAAACCTTTAAAACTCTCCGAAAATGGTCCACATGGAGCATTGTGATGAGATGTGGGAGGTGTTCACGACAGCTCCTGTACAAGAGAGTGGGAAAAATACAACTCCTAATAGCATAACCCTAAACCTAATGCTAACCCTGACCCACCAATTTCTATTGAACTATGTTTACCATAATTAGTTTCTATGATATTGTAAAATCAAGTTTCCCAAATTGTCCATACATTGTTAGGCGCGTTCACACCGCAAGTAACTTTTCCCACTTTAGCTCCGATATAGTTCCGAAATGTTGCGGTTCACACCAAAAGAGCCGGAAACTAAAAATTAGTTCATGAGAAACCTTTTCAACCCCCCTTTCCGTCCCTGCTAGAGAGCAGTGGACTTTCGTGGAGAAAAGCTTCCTATTTCTGATTGGCTGGGCGGATTGCAAAACCACGCCCCGTAAAACTCCCAAAAGTTTTGTGAAGCCGCCATTTTATTATCGTCGCATTAGCATTATTAGCATTAGCCCAGCGCAGAAACGCAGAGAGACTAACGTATGGCAACACAAAACATGGGAGCGGTGGAGATGAGGAGGTGTCGGCGTTCTGGCGATTTACCAACTCCGGGGACTTCCGGCCGGGGACTCCGGGCGGCAGTATACCCCGTGAAGTGGTTTGCGGCCTGCCAGTAAACCCAAAGCAGAAGAAGAAGAAGTGACGTCAGCGGTTTCATTTGCCTAATCCTCCTCCAGGGACTTATTCCGGTGTGAGCGCGATCTGTACTTAGTTCATGAGAACTAAAGAGTTCTGATGAACTAAGTTCTGATGAACCTTTGTGGGAAAAGTACTGCGGTGTGAAAGCGCCTAATACATACAGTTTGAGCCACAGTCTGCAGTCAGTGTGATCAGATGACTCCACACCAGGTGCCTTATACAGATATCCAGTGTGTTTTATAAATAATCTTTTAGGTTTTCAAGTGTATGAGTCGTGTAAAACAAACAATCAGAATACAGCCATCCACGCAGAGTGAATTTTTGTATATACCCGGCTCAGGAAAAACATCACATTGAACAAATGTACTGAAAAGCTGAGCCCCCGCTGAGTCCATGCGATCACTCTCTGTCTCTGGGTGGAATCAATACAGAGCAAAGATAAAACCAAATGATGAACTAAGTGGTGTTAAATTGATTGGTTGCCCCTGCAGTACCACTGTGTATGTAAATGTGTGTGTGTGCATGTCTGTGTGTGTGAGAGTGTGTTTTCCCACTCTATCGTTATGTGTGTGTGTGTTTCAGAGTGTGCCCCACAGGGAGTGTGTGCTCTGTGATCCAGGTAATGCAGAGCAGAGAGTGAACAGCAGAACAAACGAGAGGCGACCACTCTTCATCCATCTTCTCTCTGTCGCGCGCTGACCTCCTTCATCCCGTCTTCACTTATTGATCGATGGGACGACGGTTGTGTTGTGTTTGCAGGCCGGTTGTGACAACGTGGTGACAAAGAGCCGACAATGGACACGGGGGAAGAGATTCCCTTAGCAAAGTAGAGATGGAGGGAGGGAGAGAAAAACGCTGATCCTCGAGGACAAATCACAACAGCCTTGTGATGTGGTGGCTACCTACGGAGACATTTTCATTTTTAAATGGAACGCAATCATTAAATAATATCTGTGTTTTGCTTTAAAGGTCCCCTATGATACTGTTTCTCATCAATATATCACAGGTCTCAGATGTATACAGAGCCTGTCTCTGATTGGCTGAAACACCAAACAGATCGTTGCAGCATTACCCATAATCCCCTGTTTCAGCCCTGTTTCCAAAGTGCTTGATTCTCTGTCTGTTACTTGAGATGAAAATAAGGAGCCCCTCCCCCACGCCCCTCTGAGAGAGATTTGGTTACAATGGTGCTCTAGGAGGAGATTCAGGTGATAGGTGGGGGGGGGGGGGTTACCTTGGTTGTGATTGGCTAATGGTTTCAACAACATCGTTATGACATCATAAAGTGGCCAAAATCTGATCAGCTCATTTTCAGACAGGTTTTTATAGAAATGGATCAAAAAGAGAGAGAATCTTTGTTCCTGAAACTTTCAGAGTCTCTTTCCACAGAGGGGACACATGTTGATGTAGAAGAGACATGAAGAAGAGGGGACACATGTTGATGTAGAAGAGACATGAAGAAGAGGGGACACATGTTGATGTAGAAGAGACATGAAGAAGAGGGGACACATGTTGATGTAGAAGAGACATGAAGAAGAGGGGACACATGTTGATGTAGAAGAGACATGAAGAAGAGGGGACACATGTTGATGTAGAAGAGACATGAAGAGAGGGGACACATGTTGATGTAGAAGACATGAAGAAGAGGGACACATGTTGATGTAGAAGAGACATGAAGAAGAGGGGACACATGTTGATGTAGAAGAGACATGAAGAAGAGGGGACACATGTTGATGTAGAAGAGACATGAAGAAGAGGGGACACATGTTGATGTAGAAGAGACATGAAGAAGAGGGGACACATGTTGATGTAGAAGAGACATGAAGAAGAGGGGACACATGTTGATGTAGAAGAGACATGAAGAAGAGGGGACACATGTTGATGTAGAAGAGACATGAAGAAGAGGGACACATGTTGATGTAGAAGAGACATGGAAGAGGGGACACATGTTGATGTAGAAAGACATGAAGAAGAGGGGACACATGTTGATGTGTAAGAGACATGAAGAAGAGGGGACACATGTTGATGTAGAAGAGACATGAAGAAGAGGGGACACATGTTGATGTAGAAGAGACATGAAGAAGAGGGGACACATGTTGATGTAGAAGAGACATGAAGAAGAGGGGACACATGTTGATGTAGAAGAGACATGAAGAAGAGGGGACACATGTTGATGTAGAAGAGACATGAAGAAGAGGGGACACATGTTGATGTAGAAGAGACATGAAGAAGAGGGGACACATGTTGATGTAGAAGAGACATGAAGAAGAGGGGACACATGTTGATGTAGAAGAGACATGAAGAAGAGGGGACACATGTTGATGTAGAAGAGACATGAAGAAGAGGGGACACATGTTGATGTAGAAGAACATGAAGAAGAGGGGACACATGTTGATGTAGAGAGACATGAAGAAGAGGGGACACATGTTGATGTAGAAGAGACATGAAGAAGAGGGGACACATGTTGATGTAGAAGAGACATGAAGAGAGGGGACACATGTTGATGTAGAAGAGATATAAAAAAGGGGACACATGTTGATGTAGAAGAGACATGAAGAAGAGGGGACACATGTTGATGTAGAAGAGACATGAAGAAGAGGGGACACATGTTGATGTAGAAGAGACATGAAGAAGAGGGGACACATGTTGATGTAGAAGAGACATGAAGAAGAGGGGACACATGTTGATGTAGAAGACATGAAGAAGAGGGGACACATGTTGATAGAAGAGACATGAAGAAGGGGACACATGTTGATGTAGAAGAGACATGAAGAAGTGGATTTTGCATAATAGGTGACCCTTTAAACTTAAATATAATGAGATAGGGTTAGGTTTTTAATCCAGCAGTGATATATGATCTAAATTGCCTACAACCAAAATCAGAAAAGAAAAAATGTATAGGGACCAAAATGTTACAATGAACTTTCAGGAAGTGAAAACACAATGTTTATGGTTTAACCCTAAGACGAATACGAAAACAAAATTATTGCACCCAAACTGGAAAACATTGCTCATAGTGACCTGTCAATCACGAGGGGTAGCCACGGCCCAAAGTTTACCCTTTTTTGCTGTTTAATTTTCTTAATTAATATCATGCTATATTGTAGAATACCTGAAACTCGCCATAAACTAAGAACCCCAATAACTCTTCAGGAAAATGTTTAATGAGTAAATCACAGAGAACTTGGTCTTTTTTTCGTAGACTTCAACACAAACTTCACTCACTTCTTCTTTGCGCTTCACATTTTAGACTTGAAGTTTGCCGCCCCACTTTGCCTTTCAGCTTTTTCGTTTTCACGGCTACATACTTCTCTTTTTGTAAATTGAAGCCCAATATTGTTATCCATTTGAGACTGATAATAATGAGGGATATTCAATGGAAGGCCAAGGTGCTTGTGGTATTATAAATGCTAACACGAATGCATGATTAAAGGACTTCCTGATAACCAGACAATATTCATTTATTTAATTTCCACTGCAGTGCTTTGTTCTTTTCTTTGCAGATTGGATTCAAACTACAAAGCCATTATTCATTCGATCTGGAAGACACCTCACAAGCAGTAGTTCACAATCACTGCAGACATTTCCCCTATCGGTCAGTCAATAGTGGTCGCATGCAATCTGCACCCAGCATTTTAGCAAACGGCTTCCTTATTGGCATCCTCTCAAAAGCAGCATGTGATTATGGGTGTTGACATTTAGAGAGGTCGGCCATTACGCTGATAATTAGTAACACTGCACTGATTCAAATGATCCATCATGGCGATGCCTCGCAGATGAAGCCAGTGATTTATCATCAGCGTGGGTTTCTGAGACTGTGGCTGAGGACACTAAAACAAGGAGCAAATTGGATGCTGCATATCACAGCGCTCTGAGATTTGTCACTAATTGTAAAACGCTTACTCATCACTGTACACTGTATACCAAGGCAGGTTTACCATCACTCCTGTACGGAGGCTCAGTCACTGGTACACTTTTATTTATAAGCTATGTTGGGCAAACTCCCGTATTACATCTTTTCTCTGGTAAAGCAAAAGTTGCAACAGCTATTGTCTGAGATCACAGGATGTAGTCTTATTAGATGTACCAAGAGTGAGGACTGTCTTAGGTTAAAACAGCTTTTATGTGCGCAGCTCCACTTGCTTGGAACAGCCTACATCCAAATTGAAATTGTTCACCTTTGTTTCTCTAAATGTTTTTAAGGCACGTCTGCACGAAATGCTTTATGACACTATGGGTGTTTGTAAGTGTTGGTGAATATGTAAATATGATGTCCTCTATTGTTTGTTTTTATGTTTCATGTGGAACAAATTGATGCAGGTCTCCCTTAAAAGAGATCCATGATCTCAAGGGACCTATCTGTTTAAATAAAGGTTTGAAATGAAATGAAATGAAGGAGGGAAGAAAGGAAATGACACAAACATGGATGGCAACAAAGAAATAATAACCTTTTCAATACTAACTGGGTAAACTATTTCTTTAAATATGCTGCACAGCTTGCGTGCTCCCATATTTCTATAAGACATTTCAAATCTAGCATGACAGGATAGTTAGTAAATGTATGTTTATGTTGTTTCCAGGATATGTTCACATATGGATTGCAGTCTCAATGAAGCTCCTTGCCCAAATTAAATTTAAAAAGCAAACATTTGAAATGGCTGACATTTTTACACAGGCCATTAAGAGCCTGTAGCCAGATCTTCTTGAACCTGTATTTTGAAACTGTAGCCTTACAAGTCATGACTGACCACGGAGGCGTGTGGTGCAGTGGATAGAGCTTTGGTGTTGGGATCAGGGGAGCACAGGTTCAAACCCCACTGCAGTCAGCATGTCGTTGTGTACTCAATACTGTGTGGATTGCCCTCAGTATTGAGTATGTTAGTCTCTTTGGATAAAAGCGTCTAACAAGTAACATTTAAGTTAGTTACCTCCATTTTCCTCTGTAAAATCGAAGTTGCTATTTAGATATATGTTCAAATGTGCCTTATAATATGACATACATTTAAATAAATAAAATAATCAACTTATCAATAAGTTGTTGCAGCTCTAACACACGCTTTAAACTATTGAGATATTTGTCAGGATACTACGACAGATGTACAGCATGTGTAAGACAGATCATTATAACAAATCCTTTACAGAACAGCAGACTACAACTCAACAAACATTCTGTAGATCTTGACTTTCCCTCTGCACAATGAATTCGTTTTTTAAATAAAGGTACAGTACATTTCCTTTCCAGAAGGGAAGTATTTCAAGATTAATTTATGCAACATCTAAAACCATGTATTTTTTGTCTACAATCAGATGTTATTTTGCTGTCAAACTGTGGCTCTAAAAAGATGCCCTGTTTTCAGTGTGTGTTACTGAGTGACTGCTCTTTAGTCACGCACTGCTTTAAATCTTTACTACGGGATGAACGGCTGCGAGGCTTCGTTGATCAGCTGTTTTACAGACGGCGACAGACACCATGTGTCATGTCAGCGGTGATAATAGCAGAGAGGAGGATCGTCTGAACGGCAGGAGACAGATGTGTCTGCTGCTATAGATCCACGCTGCATTATCTGCAGGCCTCAGGCTCAACGACAACCACTCAGGACACAATAGGAACACACACACAAAGGCGCGCACACACACACACACACACACAATTTTGTTTTTTGCACGCAATCATTGATTTATTTACAAGTAAAACATTGCTTACAGACATTACAGTAAGTCATTACTAAGAATATGGTATAGAAAATATGAGCGTGAATAACAAATAAATTCAAATGAAAATGAAATCTGTTCTCTAGATTTTATTATAGGGTTAGTAAAAAACATACAATTCAGATAAAATAGGCCAAGTGATGTATTTTCTGATCCAACCCTTTACAGCAGGGGTTTAAACTCAAATACACAGTGGGCCAAAATAAAAAAATGGGTACTAGTCGAGGGCCGGACTGGTTCAATGTTTATTGCAAAATGTATTGAAATGAACTTATTGCACATATTAAACCTGGAACCAACAAAGCTTAAATTATTGCCTATAAAAACAACATTAAACATTAAATAATCAGTTGCATTCATTTCTTATGGCTCTATCTGCAGCTTCTCCAGAGTCATTTCTTATGAGTACATTTCTCCACAGGCCAACAACAGCTTCAACAAAACTATTTCCCTCAAAGAACAAACCAAAATGCCCTGCTGTCGAGAGAGAGAAAGTGCAGAAGGAAGCATCCATTGAACTCAGGTTGCTGCTCTGTGATGCTAGCTCAGATACTTGGCATCTCATCTTGGGTGCAGGTTCATCAATGTTTGTGCTCAGGCTCTGAGCGGAGGAGACCCTCAGGATGGAGTGAAGGTGTGCGTGCAATATACCGGCGGGCCAGATCTAATAGGAATTAAAATTATCCTCCTGCGGGCCGAAATTAAATCCACCAAGGGCCGGATTTGGCCCCCGGGCCTTGAGTTTGACACATGTGCCTTACATTAAACGTTTTTATTTTGAGAAATGCTAAATCAGTCACACAGAGGACTCAATGCAGTAACATTATCTAATATTCTCCTTACACGCACTGCATATACATCATATCATGTCCACGGACTGCCCATACTGTCTATGTTTAACTGCACTATGTAAAGCTTTCTACTTTTTGAATCTCCCTCCTCTCACAGCCAGGTCATCTGATACACACACCTGAGGTCACACACACGCCCAGACACTAAGAGTAACGCCACGCGCCACACAAAGCCGAGAGATACCAGAAGAGTGTGTCGGTTTCAACTCCAATGATCCCTCTCGTTTTGAAAAATGACGGACAAGAGGAAGAAAAGGTTTTGTTAAACAATCCACCCACGCCGCAAAGGAAAGGTAAATCTGTTGTTTGAATTCAAAAGGATGCAGTGATTTGACAGACAGGAGTTAACGGAAAAAACTGTCACGTTAGGAGTTAGCAGCGAGGGTTAGGGTTAGGAGTTAGCAGCAAGAGTTAGGTTAGGGTTAGGAGTTAGCAGCAAGAGTTAGGGTTAGGGTTAGGAGTTAGCAGCAAGAGTTAGGGTTAGGGTTAGGAGTTAGCAGCAAGACTTAGGGTTAGGGTTAGGAGTTACAAGATAGGGTTAAGAGTTACCAGGAACATTAACATGATTAAACCATTAGTATGACTTCAACAAATGAACTAATTCACTACGAATAACTAGCCAGCCTGTGCAGGTGAGACGCACGTATAGAATTGTCTCCTCCAAAGTAACAATAGAAGTTAAATGTCCTGTCCATTGTCATCTGAAAGCTTTTGAATCTTTGTGCTTGGGATCATTTGAACAGATGATAAGTGAAAGCCGAATCAATAACGTAAAGAAAATCCAATTATTCCTCCAATTATATGAAAACTAATTAAGAGCTTCTGAGGGTAACTTTTGTATTGTGTGTTTGTGCAGAGAAGCGAGTTCTAAAAGGTCCCGACAGGAGCGTATGGCAACATGGCCGCCCCCCCGTGCTGGAACACTTGTAGAGCGGGGCGCTGGCCTGCAGGTCCTTTTGTTCGGCTCCCATCAGCCCCAGCGGGTCCGGGTTGCGAGGGTCAAAGGTCGACTCAGTCTGCTTTCACAAAAGACGACCTTGTTTTCCAAATGACTGGCAAATAAAGACCCCCCCCTCGTTCTTATTCCCTCTCGCACTGACCTGACGGGGCTTTGCAGGATCGACATGTGTTTGTTTACAGTTAACATCACTTGAATTGTATTTAAAGAAACTTAACATGACAAAAAGAATGTTATGTAAATTCTATTTTGTGGATGTATAGGCAGATGGTCCACTCGAAGAAATATAGAATTTTGAAAGTGACAGTAATTTTGTAATAATTATTAAAATATTGTGTTATTAAAACGTATAGATTATGTTACATGTGGTTATTAATTTAAACGTGTTTTCCTTGTCATTTGTACAAGTTTATTACGACCCAAATTAAGGTTTATTGTAATGCATGCCGGAAACCGATGGACTGTCCACTCCAAGTAGGGAATGAGTCCTTACCCCAAGTGAAGGAGTTCAAGTATCTCGTGGTCTTGTTCTCGAGTGAGGAACAATAGAGCGTGAGATGGGCCGGAGAATCGGAGGAGTGGGAGGGGTACTGCAGTCGCTTTAAACCGCACCGCTGTGACGAAAAGGGCTGAGCCAGAGGCAAAGCTCTCTGTCTACCGGGCCATTTTCCTTCCTACCCTCACCTATGGTCATGAAGGATGGGTCGTGACCGAAAGAACGAGATCGCGGATACAAGCGGCCGAGATGGGTTTTCTCCGC
>CADEHL010001001.1:280000-295102 GCA_902827135.1 Harpagifer antarcticus | reverse complement strand
CCAAAGAACGAGATCGCGGATACAAGCGGCCGAGATGGGTTTTCTCCGCAGGGTGGCTGGCGTCTCCCTTAGGGATAAGGTGAGATGTTCAGTCATCCGGGAGGGACTCGGAGTTGAACCGCTCCTCCTTCGAGTCGAAAGGAGCCAGTTGAGGTGGTTCGGGCACCTAGTTAGGATGCCACCTGCGCCTTCCTAGGGAGGTGTTCCGGGCACGTCCAGCTGGGAAGAGACCAAGGGGTAGACCTAAGACCAGGTGGGATTATATCTCTTCGCTGGCCTGGGAGCGCCTTGGGATCCCCCAGTCAGAGCTGGTTGATGTGGCCAGGGAAAGGAACGTTTGGGGCTCTCTGCTGGAACTGATACCTCCACGACCCGACCACGGATAAGCGGATGGGTGGATGGATGGGTGGATGGATGGGTGGGTGGGTGGATAGATGGATGGATGGATGGATGGATGGATGGATGGGGTGGGTGGATGGATGGGTGGATAGATGGATGGATGGATGGATGGATGGGTGGGTGGGGTGGGTGGGTGGATGGATGGATGGGTGGATAGATGGATGGATGGATGGATGGATGGATGGGTGGGTGGGTGGGTGGGTGGATGGATGGATGGGTGGATAGATGGATGGATGGATGGATGGATGGATGGATGGGTGGGTGGGTGGATGGATGGGTGGATAGATGGATGGATGGATGGATGGGTGGATAGATGGATGGATGGATGGATGGATGGATGGGTGGGTGGGTGGGTGGGTGGGTGGGTGGGTGGATGGATGGATGTAATGCATGAAGTGGCGCAATAATTAGAGCACGTTCTCAGATGATTTAGTATAAAGATCGATAAAAATATGGCTATACATAACTCAACTTAACCTATTGTATGTCAGGTAGGTTGACTAATGGACGTATCTTAAGTAACGTAATAAATATAGTGGTGTTAATACAAACAATAATATTTGCCTACTAATAATCAAGTAATTATGTTGCCCTAATCTTGCTAAACTCTCACAATGTGAACCACTTCAAATTGAGATTGTTACGTTTTGGAAACACTCCTGTAGGTCGTATTACAGGGAAGGATCGAACAACCTATGGAGTCTCATATTGAACCAACATATTTAGGGGTTCATCCTCTGGGCACCATGCATAGCTGTACAGTTAATACCAATCCATGCAGTCGTTGCAAATAGATGTCAGTTAAATGCAAAAAAGAGATTCTGATTTTTCAAAATGTTAGGTAAAATTATCTAGATGAATAAAATGTTTTAATGGAAGTAACAGGATTATTATTCAACACTGTAAAAGCAACACACACATACAACACACACACACACACACACACACACACACACACACACACACACACACACACACACCACACACACACACACACACACACACACACACACACACACACACACACACACACACACACACACACACACACACACACACAGCGGGAGCGGTACTGCAGTCGCTTTACCGCACCGCTGTGACGAAAAGGGAGCTGAGCCAGAAGGCAAAGCTCTCTGTCTACCGGACCATTTTCCTTCCTACCCTCACCCATGGTCATGAAGGATGGGTCATGACCCAAAGAACGAGATCGCGGATACAAGCGGCCGAGATGGGTTTTCTCCGCAGGGTGGCTGGTGTCTCCCTTAGGGATAAGGTGAGATGTTCAGTCATCCGGGAGGGACTCGGAGTTGAACCGCTCCTCCTTCGAGTCGAAAGGAGCCAGTTGAGGTGGTTCGGGCACCTAGTTAGGATGCCACCTGCGCCTTCCTAGGGAGGTGTTCCGGGCACGTCCAGCTGGGAAGAGACCAAGGGGTAGACCTAAGACCAGGTGGGATTATATCTCTTCGCTGGCCTGGGAGCGCCTTGGGATCCCCCAGTCAGAGCTGGTTGATGTGGCCAGGGAAAGGAACGTTTGGGGCTCTCTGCTGGAACTGATACCTCCACGACCCGACCACGGATAAGCGGATGGGTGGATGGATGGGTGGGTGGGTGGATAGATGGATGGATGGATGGATGGATGGATGGATGGGTGGGTGGATGGATGGGTGGATAGATGGATGGATGGATGGATGGGTGGGTGGGTGGGTGGGTGGATGGATGGATGGGTGGATAGATGGATGGATGGATGGATGGATGGATGGGTGGGTGGATGGATGGATGGGTGGATGGATGGATGGGTGGATGGATGGATGGATGGGTGGATAGATAGATGGATGGATGGATGGATGGATGGGTGGATAGATAGATGGATGGATGGATGGATGGATGGGTGGGTGGATGGATGGATGGGTGGATAGATGGATGGATGATGGATGGATGGGTGGGTGGATGGATGGATGGGTGGATGGATGGATGGGTGGATGGATGGATGGATGGGTGGATAGATAGATGGATGGATGGATGGATGGATGGGTGGGTGGATGGATGGATGGGTGGATAGATGGATGGATGGATGGATGGATGGATGGGTGGGTGGGTGGGTGGATGGATGGATGTAATGCATGAAGTGGCGCAATAATTAGAGCACGTTCTCAGATGATTTAGTATAAAGATCGATAAAAATATGGCTATACATAACTCAACTTAACCTATTGTATGTCAGGTAGGTTGACTAATGGACGTATCTTAAGTAACGTAATAAATATAGTGGTGTTAATACAAACAATAATATTTGCCTACTAATAATCAAGTAATTATGTTGCCCTAATCTTGCTAAACTCTCACAATGTGAACCACTTCAAATTGAGATTGTTACGTTTTGGAAACACTCCTGTAGGTCGTATTACAGGGAAGGATCGAACAACCTATGGAGTCTCATATTGAACCAACATATTTAGGGGTTCATCCTCTGGGCACCATGCATAGCTGTACAGTTAATACCAATCCATGCAGTAGTTGCAAATAGATGTCAGTTAAATGCAAAAAAGAGATTCTGATTTTTCAAAATGTTAGGTAAAATTATCTAGATGAATAAAATGTTTTAATGGAAGTAACAGGATTATTATTCAACACTGTAAAAGCAACACACACACACACGCACACACACACGCACACACACACCCTCCTTCCCTGACATCCAACACATGTTGTGCCTGGAGGAAGAGCTGAGGGGTTGGGAAGAGGAGAGGAAGGAGAGGAGTTATATGACGGCACAAAGTCATCATCACCCCTTTACTCTCCATTCCTCTCCCTCCTCTCTCACCCCTCAGGGCATGCTGTAACTCCCCCTTCCACCCTCCCCCTTCCCTTATATCCCCCCTCTGATCTTTGAGCTTCATCTTGCTACTGTTTAATCCTCTACTTTTCATTAAGCCTGTGTGTCCTGGGGAGGCCATTAGGACCATCAGCCAATCAATGCACTGGAATTTACTGGCTACACCATTTGCATTCTTGATAACGCCAAAGAAGCTTTCAGGCCAGTTCTGACCACACATCCTGACAGAATGACTGGTAGATGATTTGCTTTAATGGGACTAAACACTGGGAGAGAGACAAGGCAACTCAAACTACCCACTGAGAAGACCTAAATAGCCCATATTCAAATAATTAGGGCCTAAAATGTGTAAAGCTTAACCCTTAGATGCCCGAGTGACTGGACCCTACACTCTTCCATAAGTGGGTCAAAAAGGACCCGTATTAGAATAATGTGTTTTTATGTCATTTTTGTCATTTTGGTTAAGAAAAATCACTTGTATAATATTTAGTATTATAGTTTGGTTCACACTAGAAATCTTTTATATTGAATTTTTTTTTACATTTTGAAGAAAAACGTTTCCCAGAGGATCCCATAGAAAATGCATGCGGGTAATTTTTGACCCACTTATGTAAGCTTGGGGTAGTGATACAAAAACTACAATTCCTTAAAATGTAAATTACAAAATGTGAATGGCATGATATCCAAAACACGTTTTTTGAGGAATAGCTGGAATATGAAATTATAAAAAAATGTAATTACAAAGATACTTCAAGAAAACCACCTCACCGGCTCAAAAAAGACCCACTTATGCATCTAAGGTTAAAATGCAAGTGTGTGTGCTCTATGGGCTCAACTGCTATGATGTTCTGGGTATTTTGTACCTACAGTCAGACCATTTTTGGTTTTTATTTCCCACTGAGCAAATAGTAATGAACAAAGCCACACCTCCAAAGCTGTGTCCAGTTCTCTTACTGTAATGATCGCTTCATGTCGATGCTCTCCGCCTTGTTGTGCACATGGTGGAACACGCTCTGCACCAAGCCATAACATGGAGGGAAACCCCAATTTATAATAGTGTTTTTTTAGCTCATGTGTTGTGAGCTTCTGGCACTCACATTAATGTTATATATATGGAATTGGTAATCACTTAACTTAATGCGTAGCGAATGCTGGTTAGGTTAGGAGACAGTAACACAGCAACATACTAAGTTACAGAATCGATAAATTAATGGTTTGTTAGCTATTGTTAGCCTCAAATATCAAATATAATTCACGTCTTTATTTTGTTATTTAAGACATAAAATCACATCCTCCAATGTCTCTGTTTAAAGTCACGTGACGCCCCTTCAGTCAAATTAAATTCCTGTGGTCGTCTGGCTCCGCCCCCTGAGGCTTTAATTAACCAATGGGATCATTTTGGGCCTCCCAGCCACATTTGTCTAACCCTGATCCGCCACATACAGATCAGACAGAGCTGTGGCCTGTGGAATGGCCTGTTGAATGTGAGAATGTGTAATGAACAAGAGGCATTCATTATATATCACACACATCATTTATTCATCCGTCTGCTCTGTCCGTCTGTCTGTAAACACGCCACAGTGTGTTGATATGTGTTTCTGTGTGTTATGCTCTTCTTTCTGACTGTATTTTCATGTGTGTGTCCGTGTGTGTGAATGTGTTTCATCATCGCAGAGTCACCTGTGTGTGTTTGTCCATCGTGTGTATACAGTGCTTGTATTTTCTGTTATTATGGGTCTATCAATATGAACAGTGACAAAAAACTTTAATTTAAGTCACGACCCGCCAATTAGAATCGTTTTACATTTTAATGCAACAATTTAATACCATACATCAAAACCTTTATTTCCTGCCTGTAAATCTAATATATGAATTTGAGAGGATGATTTATAGTCACATTACCTTCTTCCTGACAGGCTTATTATGATTTAGAAAAACAGAATTGACTCCATCCTCTAAGGCACATGTGTCAAACTCAAGGCCCGGGGGCCAAATCAGGCCCTTGGTGGATTTAATTTCGGTCCGCAGGATAATCCTCTAATTCCTATTAGATCTGGCCCGCCGGTATATTGCACGCACACCTTCCCTCCATCCTGAGGGTCTCCTCCGCTCAGAGCCTGAGCCCAAACATTGATGACCTTGCCCCCAAGATGAGATGCCAAGTATCTGAGCTAGCATCACAGAGCAGCACACTGAGTTCAAAGGATGCTTCCTTCTGCACTTTCTCTCTCACGACAGCAGGGCATGTTGGGTTTGTTCTTTGAGGGAAATAGTTTTGTTGAAGCAGTTGTTGGCCTGTGGGGAAATGTAACCATAAGAAATGACTCTGGAGAAGCTGCAGATAGAGCCATAAGAAATGAATGCAACTGATTATTTAATGTTTAATGTTATTTTTATAGGCAGTAATTTAAGCTTTGTTAGTTCCAGGTTTAATATGTGCAGTAAGTTCATTTCAATAAGGTCTGCAATAAACATTGAACCAGTCCGGCCCTCCACTAGTACCCATTTTTTTATTTTGGCCCACTGTGTATTTGAGTTTGACCCCCCTGCTCTAATGCAAACCGCCGTCCATCAAAACACCAACAGCTGGCCTTCTGGGTAGATCCAGCAGGTCTGTAACCGTTCATACCGTTTTTCTCTCTCGTCTTAATGGCCTCTAAAATGCTGAAATCAACAAAACGCATTAATGCCCCTGTGAGTGAGACAGCTTGATGAGTGCAGAGTGCAGATGATCTATAGATCAAAACTTAGGGAGTCTCTCTCAGAGACAGCAGGATGCTAATTTGTTGTGTTTTGACATGTCCAGATATCAATACGGTGCTTTATGCTCGTGCACTTCATTCAGCCACATACACCGGGGAATATGAGTTAGCAAACATGACATTTGAGCAGGAAGGGAGACATCGGAGAAAAATGTCAGTTAGATCAAAGACTCTTCTTTCAAATGAAGGTGGTCCAGGAGCTGCAGAGTATTGAACTTGTGTTAAACTGCAGGACTTCCCTATCTTCATGATGTGCCTGTAAGACAGAATCATTCGAACAAAATCAGATTCCTTGCATTCTTTTATCGAAATAGCTTAAAAAAGATTTAAAATACACAGTAGTTGACACAATAGGTTAAATGTTTTGGAAAGGATCATTCTGAGCTTTTATAATCTGACTTATTCGCCATTGTGGCTCAATGACTGTACTCGTGCTCTCAGACGCGCTTGCAGGCGTGCAGAGAGAAAATGGAAAAAGGATAAACTCCATGTCTCCCTAGAAATCCTTCGTGCTTCCCTGTCTGACTACCAGACGGCAGTCAAAGCAGCCAAAACAGAGCACATCTCTCTGTTAATCTCCAAAAACAGCCACAAACCTCAGGTTCTTTTTAATGTCCTCAACTCGATCATTAATCCCTGTGATGTTTCTTCTATTGTGCCATCGACTACTCTCTGTGATAAGTTTCTTAAATTTTTTATTGAAAAGGTATCTGCTCTTAGGCTAGCTCACACTAGTGCTACCCCAGATCCTGCTCCCTTTCTGTGCCCTGCTGTCCTCGACCACTTTGAGCCTGTATCCTTCTCTTCTCTCTCGGATGTGATCAAGCACCTGCGGCCGACAAACTGCACCTCAGATAGCATTCCCTCTCGCCTTCTCAGAGACGTTTTAGATTCAGTTGGAGCAAGTATTTTATTAATTGTAAACACCTCCCTTAGCTCAGGATGTGTCCCTGCTGCCTTCAAACATGCCGTGGTTAAGCCATTACTTAAAAAGAAACATCTCGACCCCTCCTTTCTCGAAAATTTTAGGCCCATTTCCCAGCTACCTTTTTTATCAAAAGCCCTGGAGAGAGTGGTCTACGCCCAGCTGCAGTCTTTTTTAACCACGCATGGAATCCACGAAAAGTTTCAGTCTGGCTTCAAACCCATGCACAGCACTGAAACAGCCCTTTTAAGAGTTTTTAATGATCTGCTCCTAGCCGCCGACTCAGGTAGCCCAGCTGTCTTGGTGCTGTTAGACCTGACAGCTGCTTTTGACACTGTGGACCATAGCATCCTGTTGTCACGGCTTGAACAGTCCGCTGGCATCACAGGCTCTGCCCTTGCATGGTTCAGGTCCTACCTGACAGACCGTAGCTTCGCTGTGCAGCTAGGTGCCTTCTCCTCTGCAAAAGCCCCTCTTACCTGTGGGGTTCCCCAAGGCTCGATTCTGGGCCCCATCCTTTTCCTACTGTACTTACTACCCCTAGGCTCAATTCTCACAAAACATAATATTCCCTTCCACTGCTACGCCGACGATGTACAGATTTATCTCCCTCTCGAAGCAAGTGTCACACACTCATTACAACAGTTGATGGACTGCTTAACTGAGATAAAATCCTGGCTGAGCAAAAACTTTCTTAACCTCAACGAAAGCAAGACTGAGGTCATCTTTTTTGGACCCCAACCTCCAGCAACCCAGGTTGATATTCTAGGCTCCCTCCAACAGAACATCCTCCCCTCGGTCACGAACCTTGGGGTGACCTTCTCCAGTACTTTTAAATTCGACAAGCAGGTCAGCAGCGTAGTCAAATCCTGCTTTTTTAAAATAAGACTTTTGGCCAAAACCAAGTCGTATTTATCTTTTAAAGACCTGGAAAGGGTTATTAACGCCTTTGTAACCTCGAGACTCGACTACTGCAACGCTCTGTACATGGGTATGGACCAGGCATCAATTAAACGCCTGCAGCTAGTCCAGAACGCAGCTGCACGTTTGCTGACTGGCCATAAAAAGCGTGACCACATCACCCCAATTCTGGCCTCACTGCACTGGCTTCCAGTTCGGTTCAGAATTGATTTTAAAATCCTTTTATTTGTTTTTAAAGCACTAAATGGGCTGGCTCCGGCCTATATAGCTGAACTCCTCCAGCGCTACACCCCAGCCAGAGCTTTAAGGTCTGCTGACCATCTGCTGCTGGTAGTGCCCAAGACCAGGCTCAAAACCCGAGGGCACCGAGCCTTCGCAGCAGCTGGCCCCAGGCTCTGGAACACTCTGCCCCTCCACGTGAGGTCGGCCCAGACCCTAGGGGTTTTTAAATCCACACTAAAAACTCACTTCTTCTCTCAGGCCTTCTAGTCAGAGCGGAGCACGACTCCTCACTATTCCCTGTGTTTGTTTTATATCTGTTGTAAATTATTGTCTTTTATTGTGATTATATGTGTTTTTAATGCATGTACAGCACTTTGGCTCGACCAAAAATCGCTTTTAAATGTGCTTTATAAATAAAACTTGATTTGATTTGATTTGATTGTTACTCAGTGCCTTCCACAATGCTACAAGAATTATTTATATGACACATTTTCTATCAGCCAGACATTTTGGGTAATTACTTTGGCTCTGTTGTCGAGATAGATCTCATATCTGTAAATACTACGAAGTTCTAGACAGGTTATTATTGATAGTTCTACATACATTAAAATCAACTTGACCGCTGCTTTTACAACAAATATTTCATCTGAAAACGTGTTAAATGTTCGCAGATGTCATGATTCTGAACTCATATCTGTAAATACTTGTAATTTGAACCGTTTCACGAAGTTCTAGACAGGTTAACGTTGATAGTTCTATGTACGTAAAGTAAGAGCAACTTTTCTTTCAGTGTCTCCGTTTGAAAATGAGCGTGTTGAACCTGGTCGCTGCTCAGGTTCTACTAAAGGTTTTAGTTGAACCTGATCACTGCTCAGGTTCTACTAAAGGTTTTAGTTGAACCTGGTCACTGCTCAGGTTCTACTAAAGGTTTTAGTTGAACCTGGTCACTGCTCAGGTTCTACTAAAGGTTTTAGTTGAACCTGATCACTGCTCAGGTTCTACTAAAGGTTTTAGTTGAACCTGGTCACTGCTCAGGTTCTACTAAAGGTTTTAGTTGAACCTGATCACTGCTCAGGTTCTACTAAAGGTTTTAGTTGAACCTGATCACTGCTCAGGTTCTACTAAAGGTTTTAGTTGAACCTGGTCACTGCTCAGGTTCTACTAAAGGTTTTAGTTGAACCTGGTCACTGCTCAGGTTCTACTAAAGGTTTTAGTTGAACCTGGTCACTGCTCAGGTTCTACTAAAGGTTTTAGTATCTTAAAGCTTAGAGAAGCAACAACTAAAGGCCTTTGTGGAGCGGTGACTGACGGGAGCTGAAGAGGATGGAGTGCAGATGTTATGTACTTCAGGTCGGGTCAGAGTATGTGCAAGCCTCTAAGATGGGATGGTAATTTGACAAGTCAGATATCAATATGGTGCATTATGCTCCTGCACTTCATTTCCTACGGATTCACGAGGGAATAACAGAAGAAAACTGCTGAGAAAGCACGATGGAAAAGTGGAGGGTACGGTTTGTGAGAGTAATTCATTTGAATTATTGTGTTTTTTACTGAAATGAAATAGGTATTGCTTAAGCAGGGAGTTCTCAGGGGAAACATATATACATGTGTTTGAAGAGGAAGGTCAATTATTCTCAGGGAAATGTAAAGACCTGACCGACTAAAGGACTTTTCCGATATAACAAAACATAAAATCGTTGCTCAAACTGCTTCCTAACCTAAACCATATTTTTAAATTGATAGATAATACAAGTTTTACAAAAGTGTAAAACGTTACATAGATCACAGTAGATACGTTCTGTAACAGGCACATCAGAGACATTTGCATCAAAGTCCAAAACAACTTTTATTAAAGGTGCAAGTGGAGCCTTGCAAAACTGTGGTGCGCTTACACTGTAGGCGCGTTTGGGGGTGCGGGTGCTAGTGGAGCCTCGCAGATGGGGGTGCTGCAGCCCCGAGTGGGCGAGCTGACCAATCAGAGCACAGTGGGCTCACAGGGAGGGGGGGCAGGAGCTCCAACAAGCCGTGTAGGACAGAGAGTGAATACACATGCTATACAGAGATGCTGTGAGAAACCAATGTGAGTTTGGAACATTGAACAATGTAAATCTATTCTAGTCGACCTCAACAATGGAATTATGATCAGTAGAAATGGCCATGACATGGGACCTTTAAGTTTTTTCTGATTGTAAATGATATGTCACGGAGCCGAAACCAAAGAAACGACTTTATTCTTTTCTGTACAATTGAGATGTAATTAAGGAGTATTGCACCGTATACTGCCTCCACCATGTTAATCACCTTCGGGTCTTTAATCTTAGATATCCATGCCGCTTTGGCTTCAACATCAAACCTGACACACTAGTATCTTTCCTGAGCAGCAGCTGTCAGTGAACACAACTATCTGTGTGTCACCGCAGAGAAACAGGAGAGCAGTCGCTGTGCAGAGCTGATCCTTCGGCCCATGTGCCATATGCTCCCCCACTGCTCCAGGTAAAGATGAACCAGAGACCCCGGCTCTTATTTCCAAAGACGCTGAGCATGTTTCCCTGGTTTGGCAGGTATAAAAGCAACTGTTACATTAGCATAACTGTGTGTGTCTTCGAGGCAAATACTCTATTTTCTTTGCCCTATATTTTCTTGATTGGTTTCTAATTGAATGAAAATGGGCGTAATCAGTGGTTATTGGGGTTAGCGGGGTTAATATTAGGGTTATCAGTTTAGAAGGTCAAGGATTCAAGGCTTTAATTATCATTTGTGCTACAGTGTAGTTATGACAACGAAACGATTAGGTCTCAGGCTCCTCCAACAGTGCAAACACAATAAAACAGATAATAGTGCAAGTAAATAAAATAAAATTGAATATAAGATGTGGGTCAGGAGTGGATTTTATGAATTTATCACAAACTCTGACTTATTTTAACAATCTTTTCCTAAACTTAACGCAGTTTTGTTGCTTTAACTTGTTTACATTACATTACATTACATTGCATTTAGCTGACGTTTTTGTCCAAAGCGACTTACAATAAGTACATACGACCAGGAAGACACAGCCCTGAAGAAAACAGAATCATAAAGTACATCAGGTTTCATAGAGCCAAACATTTCAAGTGCTACTCAGCTGGCTATAGATAAGCCAGTCCTTTATTAGTATATAAGTGCTTTGTTAGCTTTGTTGTTTTGTTTGTTTAAAACATTTCATTCAATTTCACAACATTTTGTTTTGTAGTCTCTCACTCAACAATGTGCAATTATTTTGTATGCATTTTGAAACTATCTTTCACAAAGTTTGTAGTTTCCGCCATAAGGTTTGAGGTCTTTGACATTTCAATAAACTACCTGCCTCCCACCTTTAACTTGCTTAATTTTATTTTACTTTGAACGTATTAATATCAAATTAGTTGTATAAAAAACCTTTCAAAAACGACGGAGAGAGACAACCAATACAAGTAAATCATAAAACATTTTAGGATAATAAAATGATAGCGTAATATAATCCGTTGACACTAAAAGCTGTCAAATAAACAATCAATAACAACCCTCATCACCATAACAACCCATCAGTTCATCGTCACCCAATCAATGTGATCCCCTCCTCAACGCTGCCATCTATTCAATTAATAATTCACACGTTTGATTGGCAGCTGAGGATCAATTAACCAATTAAAGGTATTGCGCTGAGTTTGGGTTTTCTCCCTGTTTTTCTATCTTTCTCCGTGAAGCTGAGTTTGATTGACAGGCCACAGTGTTTCCATCCCGCCTGTCACCTCGGGGCACGAACTGCCTCTCCGTCAGATCAGAGGTCCGTCCGCCATCTCACATTCACTGTAATTGTGAGTCGGCCCCATGTCGAGTCCACAGGTGACAGAAGTTACTAGAACATCGAGGTAAACAACTGTCTGTTTCTGCATTCTCTCATTTCTTTCAATTCAAACTTTAACTCAATTCGAAGAAAAGACGTTTGAGTTGATCTTGTCTGGTGGTAAAACTCAACAAATACTTCAAAGTAGAAATACCCAGGTGGGGCAGTACTCGGCTTTCTCTGCTCAAACTTCTACTTCAGAGTTAAAGTACTGTAAAGTTTTCCAGAATATGAAGACATATTTGATTTAAAGTATGAAAAAGGTAATTTACAAATCAATAGCAATGAAATGTTGCTGGAAGAAATATTTGTTTTTAGAATTAAGTTAAGGTAATAAACTAAGCACATATGAATGAAATATTAAACAGACTGTTTTGATAAGATGTGTCATGTTTAAGAAAGCAGTGTTAGGCGTATGTCTTGTGTTGGTTTGTGTCTGTTTCATGTGAAGGATAACGAACAGATAAAGAAGGTACACATGTATTTTAATTAAAGGGGAAATGTATTAATGATATGCATTAACACAATGACATATAACAAACATAATTAAATAAATGGTTAAATTAAGTAACGGATTTTAAATATAACGGTTGATTATACATATTATTTCTTATTTGTTGTATTAGATTTGTCTTGATTCGTCCATATTCCCTTTCCTTCCATACGAGTGCGGGAGGAGCAAAGGGAAAGAGAGGAGAGAGGGGGGAGAGCAGAGCGGAGAGAGAGAGAGAGAGAGAGAGAGAGATAGAGGAGGAGGAGAGAGAGAGAGAGAGCGAGAGAGCACGAGAGAGAGAGTGAGAGAGAGAGAGAGAGCGAGAGAGAGACGAGAGGAGAGAGAGACGAGAGTAGAGAGAGATAGAGAGTAGAGAGAGAGAGAGAGATCGCTGCTAGATAGATTCTAATATATCCTCTCTATCTATCTCTCTCTATCTATCTCTCTATCTCTCTCTCTCTCTCTCTCTCTCTCTCTCTCTCTCTCTCTCTCTCTCTCCTCTCTCTCTCTCTCTCTCTCTCTCTCTCTCTCTCTCTCTCTCTCTCTACCTACCTTGCAGTGAAGTCATTAAATATTCACAGCTCCATTCGGGGCTAATTGTCCTCAACATGGCAGAGAGCAGCCGAATGAAATTAACCCATTAGCCAGGAACCGCTTTCATCAGGGAAGTGTGTGCATGTGTGTGTGTGTGTGCATGTGTGTGTTCTGACATTCACTCACCCAGCTATATACACGTGCACACACACATAGAGCATGTTTAACAGATTATCATTCAGACTCTGAAAGCAGGTGCATGCATTTTGTAATTTTCTTTCTTCAGTGTAAGTGTTTGTGTTTTTTTATATTGCTTTGAGTTTTTCCTTTCATTGATCAGTTAATTCAATCATTCCTTTCTCACCCGTTTCTACCGTCTCATCTCATGTCTGAAGGTGCATGTCTTCAGTGTTTTAATGTCACTTTTAAGCATTTTCAGTTTAAATAACTAGTTTTATTTTAAGGTAAATGTTTTCTGTTTGCACTTTAAATAGTTGGTGGCTCTGTATCTGCTGTGCAGTTACATTTCTGTGAAAGTTCCCCTTAACATTATCACAATAACCTCAATTTCCTCTATTATATAACAGATGATAACAATATAATACATCGGCTGATAAAGTATTTTACAATCTATATCTTCATTTCAGCTGTCTATCCCAATCTTTTCTTACGTGTGTGTGTGTGTGTGTGTGTGTGTGTGTGTGTGTGTGTGTGTGTGTGTGTGTGTGTGTGTGTGCGTGTGTATCCTGTCCTTCCATCTTGTCCTCCCCACACAGCCCCTCTCAGGTCAATAGCATGTATTGAATGTATTGACAGGGTAAAGTGGTGCTACTTAACTCTCTCATGACAGTCTCCAGAGGCCGAGCGAGGGCAAGTGAGGACGAGGAAAGAGGGAAGGAGAGAAGGAAAGGATAAATGAAAACAGATATTTGAGGGTCGT
The DNA here is from genome assembly GCA_902827135.1 of Harpagifer antarcticus. Taxonomy (NCBI): domain Eukaryota; kingdom Metazoa; phylum Chordata; class Actinopteri; order Perciformes; family Harpagiferidae; genus Harpagifer; species Harpagifer antarcticus. The sequence goes on along the minus strand of CADEHL010001001.1, from coordinate 281,211 downwards.
CTTTCCTCCCAACTTTATGGTTATTGCAAGAACAATGTTCTGTTGCTTTTGAATTTGAGCATCTGACTCTATTGAAACATGAACTGGTTGAAAATCTCTATTAAAATTAAAGGGGCCCTATTATGTTTCTTTCCTTTAGTGTGTAATATAGGTTTGTGTGCATGTTAATGGTCTGCAAAGGCTGAAATCCCTGTGTTGCCTCCAGAGGGAGTTTCTCCCCACTCTCGAAACCCCTCCATTGGACCCCTTTGTTTATTTCCAGAACATAGTGACATCACTACGGAACACTTGTGCTCCCATTGGCCAATGCTCCAACATATTGCTTGCGATAGGCTAAAGGGTGGGACATCTCGAAGCTGTTGAGCAATCACAACAGAGCCAGCCAGTTAACCAATCAGAGCAGACTGGGCTCTGGTTTCAGACAGAGGGTGAAAAGAGATACAGGCACTATGAGAAAAATAAAGAGCTTTTTGAACATTAGAGCATAGAGACATGTAGAGACACTACATACTGATATACCCCTGAACATCAGCAGGAGAGGACTCTTTAAAGTAGAGACACTACATGCTGATATACACCTGAACATCAGCAGGAGAGGACTCTTTAAAGTAGAGACACTACATACTGATATACACCTGAACATCAGCAGGAGAGGACTCTTTAAAGTAGAGACGCTACATACTGATATACACCTGAACATCAGCTGGAGAGGACTCTTTAAAGTAGAGACACTACATACTGATATACACCTGAACATCAGCTGGAGAGGACTCTTTAAAGTAGAGACACTACATACTGATATACACCTGGACATCAGCAGGAGAGGACTCTTTAAAGTAGAGACACTACATACTGATATACACCTGAACATCAGCAGGAGAGGACTCTTTAAAGTAGAGACACTACATACTGATATACACCTGGGCATCAGCAGGAGAGGACTCTTTAAAGTAAAGACACTACATACTGATATACACCTGGGCATCAGCAGGAGAGGACTCTTTAAAGTAGAGACACTACATACTGATATACACCTGAACATCAGCAGGAGAGGACTCTTTAAAGTAGAGACACTACATACTGATATACACCTGGGCATCAGCAGGAGAGGACTCTTTAAAGTAAAGACACTACATACTGATATACACCTGGGCATCAGCAGGAGAGGACTCTTTAAAGTAGAGACACAACATACTGATATACACCTGGGC
>CADEHL010001001.1:225000-275000 GCA_902827135.1 Harpagifer antarcticus | reverse complement strand
ACAAATCTCAGAGCGCTGTGATATGCAGCATCCAATTTGCTCAGGTAATTGGCAGGTGCATTCATATAAATCAAATCACCATAGTCCAGCACAGGTAAAAAGGTCACAGTGACTAGCCTTTTCCTGGCCTCAAGCGAGAAACAGGACTTGTTTCTGTAAAAGAACCCTAACCTAACCCTCAGTTTTTTAAGCAGGTTATTGACATGATGTTTAAAAGCGAGACAATCATCAAGCCAGATACCAAGGTATTTGTAACAGGCAACAACTTCAAGTTTTGTTCCTTGCGTAGTTACAATATCCGAAACAGGCTCTGGTGTCTTTTTAGCTTTTGAAAAGAGCATTACCTTTGTTTTATCCACATTTAAAAGAAGCTTTAATTCAGAGAGCTGAGTCTGAATAGTGTTAAAAACAGCCTGTAATTTAACAACAGCCTCATTAATGGAGGGACCTGCACAATACATCACAGTATCATCCGCATAAAATGTAAAGTAGCTTCATCCACATTCTCACCTACGCTGTTAATATATATGGAGAATAAAAGTGGTCCTAAAACAGAACCTTGTGGTACACCATTAGAAATGTTTAACCACTCAGAAGACAGTCCATCAAAATGAACACATTGGGACCTTTCAGAGAGGTAGTTCACAAACCACCCCACTGCATGGCTGGATATGCCTATACTGAGTAGCCTCTGCTTTAAAATGCGATGATCAACGGTGTCAAACGCTTTGGAAAGGTCAATAAACAGAGCTGCACAACTCTGCTTATTATCTAAAATACTAGTAATGTCATTTACCACTTTCATTGTCGCAGTGATGGTGCTGTGTTTCTTTCTGAATCCTGACTGGTGTTTAGTCAGGATATCATTCACTTCACTACTTTGAACACAAATTGGAGGTCAGAGTGAATTAGTGCTGTCACTCAAGACTTAACAGAGACTCTAACAATGCTAACATGTCGAATGCTCACTGACAATAGAGTTCAACTCTGACCTCTCAACTCTTCTGAGCAATCCCAAACTATGATCTTTCCACTTTTACTCCACTTTAAGACGAAACATGTTGTTGGGAATATTGGATTAAAATGTGTCATGAGACTAAACAATAGACAACGAAACATAGACCATGAGAGCCAATTTATGACGGCAGAGGGAGGAGAATGAAAAGGCAGCGACATCGGTATGGTTATGTGTGTGTGTGTGTGTGTGTGTGTGTGTGTGTGTGTGTGTGTGTGTGTGTGTGTGTGTGTGTGTGTGTGTGTGGCCTAGCATTACTATACTTGTGGGGACCTAATTCTGTTTACACAGACAAAATGGAGGTCCCCATAAGGGGTATCATTCATTTTAGGGTGAAGACTTGGTTAGGGTTAGGGTTAGGGTTAGGTTAAGGGTTAGGGTTAGGCATGTGTTGGTTATGGTTAAGGTTAGGATAAGTCTCCAGGACATGCATGTAAGTCAATGTAATGTCCCCTGAAGTGATGTATACATGGTGTGTGTGTGTGTGTGTGTGTGTGTGTGTGTGTGTGTGTGTGTGTGTGTGTGTGTGTGTGTGTGTGTGCGTGTGTGTGTTTGTGTGTCAGGGGGTTAAAGCTAAGTAGATAGGTGACAGCAGTGAGAGCAGGAATTGTGAAAGTGTAGCTGACCCCAAGCTGCTGACAGGGGCCCACACAGGGCGAGAGAGGGAGAGAAATGAAGGGAGGAGATGCTGGGGGGGGGGGGGGTGTAATATAGCATGGGGGAGGGCTAGTAGAGAGGGTGAGAGGGCTGTGAGACTTGAGAAAAGCCTGAGGGTGAACGCTGGGTGGGAGGGAGACACTGGAGGGTGGCTGGAAAAGGCTCGAGGTGAGAAAATGGCGTGTGACAGAATATCCTCCCATCTCTCGACTTAGGGCTATTTCAGGATTGGATCAACGTTATGAGTTTGATGTCATTATACAAAGATCACTAGATGAGCACTTAACATGATATTTGAATGTGATCATAAATTGATTTACAAAAGATTAAATAATGACAGTTGGTTTCAGTCCTAACAAATAATAATTAAAATCCATTAACGAAGAAATATAATCTGGTGTTTGTAACTTTATCCAAAATAAATAAACATATGTTTTAAAACAGGGGCTCTGCCTGATACTGCCGGTACCAGCTTGGATCTGGTCCAAAAATCACGCTGTTGATTTCGGGAATTCTCCAAGTCAGGAAAACATTTCTCTGATACCACGTGAATGCAGCAATACACACCCTTTGATACATTGTTAAAGAAAGTAAAACTCTGCCTGCTTCCACACCGTGATTCAGATCCGCTCCAAGATGTTATTCATTCTTCCTTGACCCATAAAAGCCGGACCATTAATTCTTCTGTAACCCAGCAGGTGTTTAGATACAACACAGGCCTGAACAAAAAGGCTACATGGAACTCTAAGTACACTTGCAGCCCAGGAGTTGACGTAGGAGCTAAAAGTGTCTCTGCTGGTGCTGGGAAGTAGTGGAGTACAAATACTTTGTTATTGTACTTACATTTTTCTGGTATCAGTACTTTACTCCACTACTTATTATTCTGACGACTTTTTACTTTTAATTCTTACATTTTGAACACAAATATCTGTACTTTCTACTTCTTACATGTTGAACACAAATACCTGTACTTTCTACTTCTTACATGTTGAACTCAAATACCTGTACTTTCTACTTCTTACATGTTGAACTCAAATACCTGTACTTTCTACTTCTTACATGTTGAACACAAGTACCTGTACTTTCTACTTCTTACATGTTGAACACAAATACCTGTACTTTCTACTTCTTACATGTTGAACCCAAATACCTGTACTTTCCACTTCTTACATGTTGAACTCAAATACCTGTACTTTCTACTTCTTACATGTTGAACTCAAATACCTGTACTTTCTACTTCTTACATGTTGAACCCAAATACCTGTACTTTCTACTTCTTACATGTTGAACTCAAATACCTGTACTTTCTACTTCTTACATGTTGAACTCAAATACCTGTACTTTCTACTTCTCTCATTTCCCAAACAGCTGGTTCCTTTAGTCTGAATGTGTGCTTGGTGGCGTGATCATTATTCTTTAGAGTCATTGCGTGCCTATTGATTTGAACACGATCCGTGTATCCATAATTTCCTGGTCTTCTCTAAAGAAGAGGGACCAATGGAAACGTTGTCATGTTGCCGTTGTTCAGCATGGAAACATTCATTAGCTAACAATGACATTATTGTTCTATTAATATAAAGGGAGGTCAGGTACTCTTTAAAACAGCTGCTAGTTATGGGTACTTTTTACTGAAGGACACTTCAAAGCCCCCTTTACTTTTACTTGAGTAAAGAAGTTTAATCAGTACTTCTACTTTTCACCAGAGTATTTTTAAACACGAGTATCTGTACTTCTACTTGAGTAAAGGATGTGTGCACTGTTGCCATCTCTGCTTGCGGCACAGTGTCGTGAGAGCTAAAAGTGTCTCTGGTGGAGGTGGTGGTGAGGCGGGTATGAGAGCATAGTAGTGATGGTGGTTTGGGGGTGGGGCTGCTCCACCGAGGATAATGGGAGCAATGGGAGCAGCCCCGGCAGCATATGGCCAGGCTGGGCTGCCTGCTGGTGCACCAGCTGTGGGACTGGTGGCTGAGATCACACAACCACTAAAGAACCCATCATCCCCCCACCCCTCCCTCCCTACACCCCCCACCTCCGTCTCTCTATGACTCTCTTATTCTCTCTCTCCCACTTCAGGATACTCTACTTACATGGATAGTAACTAAGAAAGAGAAACAATACGTTTGTTTTACAGGTTGGGTTCAAATTGTTCAAGTCTATCTGAGTACACTGCGCTGAGGCCTGTTTGCGTTTTAAGTGTTCTGCAGGGATGATGTGCTTCTGTAGGCCAACCAGAAAGTTAGCATAGCAGTAGCTCCTTTGGCAAAATGCCACTGGGAATTTTATATTTAATTGGATTAAAAATAAACATCAAATAAACGCTTTATAAACACAACAAAAATACCTATGATTATAGCAGGTTTATGAAGGAACAGAACTTTGTGGAAATAGCGTAAACTTTATGGATAAAGTGTAAATGCAGTCAACAGAGGTCAAAAGCTAACACTGGGATATAAAGGTTGCATGACTTTGGCAAGTTATCTAGCTGGTAACTCCAGGCTGCATTTTACAAGGGCAAGTAAAGCTTCACCAGTGGGAATTCACTGATGCATTTTATTTTACTAAACTATAACATATCTTAAGCTTCAATTGACTACGGACTCTATTTCAGGCATCGAACCAAAAACTAATTGACTTCAAAAAGGGAACTAGGAGTGCAAAGATGTGGATTTAATTCCCAGGTTTAAGAACTCAGTCCTGCAGCTCAGTAAATGTTACTGTAGTTGCATGGAATCATCGTCTTTAGTAGAACAGGCGGACTCGATACAACTTTGTTGGTTTATAAGTTGTAAAATGGAGTTCACAGTTAATTGGTCCATTGTGTAAAACATACAGTACATCCTTGGCTGCTTGTAGAGTTGAACACCAGCAATTAATGCAACTATTAACATTTCCCCCCCCCCACTTGATTTAGCTAAATCAGACCGTCTAACTTCACCTGAACTTCAAAACATGAGGGGTCACAGGTCCCAGTCTGTGAGGAAGGGGTCTCTTCGTGGCCAGTATGATTAGTGACAAAGAACTCTTTCAAAGTACACACTACAGTACGCCATGTGACGGATATACACACACACACACACACACACACACACACACACACTCCACCCAGGCTGCTCCCATTCGCTCCCTCGACTAACCTTTATTTAAATGACAGCTACTAACAGGCCGACCCCCCCCCCCCCCACACCACTCTGCCCCCCCGTCTCTCTCTCAGTGTATCTCTGCCTTGCATGCCCCCAGGCAGCGTCTAATGCAGAGGGACAGGAGGGTGTGTTTGTGTGTGTGTGTGTGTGTGTGTGTGTGTGTGTGTGTGTGTGTGTGTGTGTGTGTGTGTGTGTAATAAGCAATAAGACTGCTTCTGTATCCACAACAGCTCTGCCTCAAAGAAGTGAAACCCACAAGCAACAACATTGTATATGCATATTAATTTCATGTGTGTCTAAATCCATGTGTATTTGCTCGTGTGTGTGTGTGTGTGTGTGTGTGTGTGTGTGTGTGTGTGTGTGTGTGTGTGTGTGTGTGTTATAGAAGGATGACTCAAGGGTCGGGGTGTGTCATTCAGCATAAAAGCATTTTCATTTGTGTATCTTTTCCAGTGTTTTATTTGATTCTTACCTATTTTATCCATCCTAACTTTCTTCCTCTCCAAATCAGGTTCAGGTTATTTATTTACATCCGTAGGTAGATTTGGTTTGCAGATAAAAGTCAAGGGATCCATTATGATACACATACTAAAACACCTCAGACAAATCTATTCAAAAAAGTACCTCCTGCTCCATCACATCTAAAATCTTGGGACAGCTACCCTCCGGCCTGAAGGAAGAAGCTTCTAGTCAGTACGCAGAGGGTGGGAGTCATCATCCAACATAGAGCTGGAGAACCGCTGTAACTGTCTGAGCTTCCGGGTCTTCAGGTTTAGCTGTGGCTCACCAATCAGTCTGCTCGACCACTTGAGAGTGTCTGCTCTTTTAAAGGCAGGTTACCAAACCATGACGTTAAAGAAAAAGGACATCATTGACTCAATAAAGCACGGTAAAACATCATGGTTCTGTCAATGTTAAAATAGGACAGTGTTCCTAAGACAATACACACGCTGGGGTCTCCTTTTGCACACTGCTTCACAATTTGCTTCAGAGCTCAATTTTGAGTCAAATTAGCTCTGAAGCAAATTCTGAAGCAGTGTGCGAATGATTTCACATATGAGATACATTTCAAAATTTTTGGGATTTAGTTTGGGAGCTGACGGGAAGCGGGACGTAACAGGAAAGGGAAGTCAACGCCTCAAAACTGGGAAGTTGTGACGGCCTCTTCAACGCTTGTGTGGCCATTACATGTCAAATATTTGTTCCAGAGAAAAAGTGCAATGCCAAAACTAGAATTAGTACTTCAGAAAGAAAATCCCAATCCAACATGTCTCCCTTTATCCTCCTCCTCCCTCCTTCTTCCTTTCCTGCTCCCTTAATCTCTCTTTTCATCCTCTACTTACTCTCCTCCCTTCTCCTCCTTTCCTTCTGTTCTCCCTAATTCGCCCTTCCATCGTCTCATTTCTTCCTCATTACCCCTCTTCCTCTGTGTCCCTTCTCCTCCCTCCTGTTCCCAGCCTTGCCACCCCCTTCTCTCAGTGCTGCTTTATGTCTCTATGAGGAGCGATCAGAGCTCATGGTAACGGCGATGCAATATGGATGAGGCCGTCTCAAAGGCATCAAACAGGCAGCAGAGGATCCCAGAAGGCCGAGGGACCGACTTCACATGCAGGAAAACGCTTAGAGACACTTTTAGACGGTCGCTTTCATCCCTCACTCAAACCCCCCCTCCTCCACGACCCATCTATTTCTTTCTATCTGGTCCTCTGTGTGCGGTTAGTATGTGGTTGCTTCTGTTTGAACATGTGTGTGTGTGTGTGTGTGTGTGTGTCTGTGTTTGACTTCAGAGGGCTTTTAAGTGACGTGATGCAGCCCCAGCAGCCATATCGGAGGCCCAGAGCTATTGGTGCAAACATTTTTAAAGCGGTATTGGATAGAACATCGCAAACATATACTGTGATTAACATAATACATGAACAGTTAAAAAAAGTTTATTACCCCTTAGACATAAGTGAGGTGGTTTTCTGAGTATCTTTGTAATTATATTTTTTTATCATTTCATATTCCAGCTATTCCTCAAAAAACCTGTTTTGGATATCAAGCCATTCAAATTTTAAATTTAAATTTGATACATTTTAAGAAATTGTAGTTTTTGTATTACTACTCCAAACTTCCATAAGTGAGTCAAAAATGACCCGCATGCATTTTCTATTCGTTTTTTTTTTCAAAATATAAAAGAAATGTCTAAAATTATAAATAGTGAAACATTTAAATGACAGAAATGGCATAAAAACACATATTATTCTAATACGGCCCATTTTGACCCACTGATGGAAGAGTGTAGGGTCCAGTCACTCGGGCATCTAAGGGTTAAAGATAAATAGAAATGTTTTGAAAGGAATACATTTTTTTAATGAATAAGTGTGAAGTATAAGCAATTAATATATTTAAAAAGTCAATGTACACACACATTTTTCCATATAATAAAATAATTTGGATCCTTTGAATTACATTTTAGGAATATTACTGCTGCAGCTATTTACTTTTAATTCTATTAGAAATATTTGACTATTAACCAATCCAATAAAGGTAAGTATAAAACTAATTAAAAAGCATCCCATCCAATTTGCAACTTGCATAACACTTTTTTTTTGAAGGATGAAATAATGGTGCAGGAAAATGTCTCTCTAACATACCCATCATTCCAGAACATCTGACTGTGCAGATGGTAGAAGCAGAATGAAAACAACATTAACTTTAAATATTTATACCCTCTCATGGGAAGTCATTGTCATGTGGCTGCTGCGTTGGGGAATCATGACTTAATAAAGACACGTCTATCATGACTTCATGCAGTCAGAAAATAAATATTCTGCAGTGTATAGAATCCAAAGAAACATGTCAATATTGGTTTATGCAGCAAATTAAAGTAAACAAAACGCATTTTAGCGTTCGTGAGATTACTTTTGTTTCAGTGTTTTTTCATAAATACTGCCCTGCTGCATTCCTTCCTGATTCAGTCCTACCTGAAAATAAATACCTAAAGCTGAAGAAGAAGTGCAAAAGTGATCAAAATAAACTTGTCTTATAAGTAAATGTTATTTGATTTATGGGGATGGGCAAATGGCGGGCCGGTTGCCTAGTTACGTCGCGAGCTGCGTACATGATTTCGTTCGGCAGCCAAATACCGCAAAATAATATGTGACGCGTTTGTGTGTATTGTGTTTGTTTCCCGAAACACCAGGGGCGGACTGGCCATCGGGCCGTTCGGGACGAATCCCAATGGGCCCCCCCCCCCCCTATTAGAGGGTGTTCCCTGAAAGATTGTAAAATGTCAATGAATATCGTAGTATATTTGTTAATAATTACATACAATACATGGAATTTGTTTGTATGTGTGTTCCAAGTGAATCTGCGGCCCCCTGGTGGCCAGTACTTAAATTATGTGGCCCCCCCACCACCATCCAAGTTGCCCATCCCTGGTTTAGGCGCTCCATTGAGTGTCCTAGTGGTATTGTGCAATGTAGGTTTGCAAAAACACCGTTTATTAGGCTGCTAACAACAAACAGACTGATCATAGATGAGATATTCCCTCGTGAATACACACAGACATATATATATCTACTGGGTGCTTTAAATGGTTTGCACATCTGTTGATTTCCACGAGAGCTCGTAAATAAGAAATCGCTCTTGTACAACTTAAATTAAGGTCAAGTAAAAACATAAAAAATGCATTCGCTGTTGGGGCGGCCAACAAAGGTGATAGTTTATTCTGGAAGGCAGGAGAATTATTTATGATGATGTTGCACTGCAAGTGGTCTGCCAATCAATAACATGTGGCCTTAATCACCCTGACAAAGTTGTATAAAAATCCCTCCACCCACACACACACACACACACACACACACACACACACACACACACACACACACACACACACACACACACACACACACACACACACACACACACACACACACACCACACACACACACACCACACACACACACACACACACACACACACACACACACACACACACACCACACACACACACACACACACTCACAAAAGAGTGACATCTCCCCATAGTCTCAAGCTTCCACCAAGCAAGTGATAGCTATGATCGCAGCATCAAGTATTAATCGTGTTTTAGAGAGGGAGAAAGGGGAGGAAGGAGCTCCGTCACACCAGAGAGAGACGAGTGCAAATCCATCAGAGATACACACCGGCTGTGTTTGGGGAATTTAGAGAATGCTGTGGCTAAATGGGAAAGCCAGTCTCCTGTCACCAGTGGTGGAAGAAGTACTTAGATTGTAAGTAAAAGTGGTCATACAAAGTGTAAGAATACTCTGTACGAGTAAAAGTCCTGCATTCAATAAGTACTAAAGTATCGGTAATACAATATACTAAGCAAATTATGCTTAATGGCCTATTTCAGAATCATATATATGAAATTATTGACGCATTTAGTTGTTTATCACAGTTGGAAAATGTGGAACAATATTGCCTTCCAAATGTGGTGGAGTAGAAGTATAAAGTAGTGTTAATGTATAAAAATACAGTACTTAAATACAGTCCTTGAGTAAATATACTTTGTTACTTTCCCCTCCTTCTTCATAGAATATTTAAATGAGTTAGAGGATAAGATCCCCTTAAACTGTATGTTGATAAAACACATTGTAGATCTGCCATAAAATCTGAGATGTACCCAAAAGGAGAGAGACAGAAATATACCAGTTGAATAATTTAAAAATAGGTGAGGATTTAATAATTAACTGGAACAAATGAGGGCAGGTGGTGAGTGACGCATGTTTTAAACACAGAGAAAGACTCTCTAACTGACCGCTGACCTGCTGGACACACACACACACACACACACACACACACACACACACACACACACACACACACACACACACACACACACACACACACACACACACACACACTCACAAAAGAGTGACATCTCCCCATAGTCTCAAGCTTCCACCAAGCAAGTGATAGCTATGATCGCAGCATCAAGTATTAATCGTGTTTTAGAGAGGGAGAAAGGGGAGGAAGGAGCTCCGTCACACCAGAGAGAGACGAGTGCAAATCCATCAGAGATACACACCGGCTGTGTTTGGGGAATTTAGAGAATGCTGTGGCTAAATGGGAAAGCCAGTCTCCTGTCACCAGTGGTGGAAGAAGTACTTAGATTGTAAGTAAAAGTGGTCATACAAAGTGTAAGAATACTCTGTTACGAGTAAAAGTCCTGCATTCAATAAGTACTAAAGTATCGGTAATACAATATACTAAGCAAATTATGCTTAATGGCCTATTTCAGAATCATATATATGAAATTATTGACGCATTTAGTTGTTTATCACAGTTGGAAAATGTGGAACAATATTGCCTTCCAAAATGTGGTGGAGTAGAAGTATAAAGTAGTGTTAATGTATAAAAAGTACCAAATAATTAACTTAAATACAGTCCTTGAGTAAATATACTTTGTTACTTTCCCCTCCTTCTTCATAGAATATTTAAATGAGTTAGAGGATAAGATCCCCTTAAACTGTATGTTGATAAAACACATTGTAGATCTGCCATAAAATCTGAGATGTACCCAAAAGGAGAGAGACAGAAATATACCAGTTGAATAATTTAAAAATAGGTGAGGATTTAATAATTAACTGGAACAAATGAGGGCAGGTGGTGAGTGACGCATGTTTTAAACACAGAGAAAGACTCTCTAACTGACCGCTGACCTGCTGGACACACACACACACACACACACACACACACACACACACACACACACACACACACACACACACACACACACACACTGACTGTCAGATACATACAGACACTCACAGAGTTACAACTTTTTCGGAACTTTCCATAGAAATGACTTTGCCACTGCTCAGGTGTTTTAATCGCAGCATTTTTTGATTTTGGTTTTAACATAATATGATGAACTATTCCTTAAAGTGACTTGAGATGTTTGAGTCTATGTTATTCAGCCGCTAACGTTGCTATAAACATTAGCGACAAAGTTTTCACAATACTTTTATGTGAGCTCACCAAGCTTTGGGTCATAAAGTATTGAATGTTACATCCTGTTGGGACATTTAAGCCTCACAAAACTGAGATCCAATAACACACACACACACACACACACACACACACACACACACACACACACACACACACACACACACACACAACACACACACACACCCACACACACACACACACACACACACACACACACACACACACACTGTCGGTTGTGTTGTTCATTCAGATAATGAGGAACTGCAATACATATACTGTTATAAATACTTGTGGCCAATAGGTAACACACACACACACACACACACACACACACACACACACACACACACACACACACACACACACACGTTAAAAATAAGACTCTATGATAGTGCCTGTTCTCTCCATCTTTCTCTCTCATTCATCCCCTCTCTGTCTCCCATGCAGGATGCAGCCGCTGCGTGGTTGCCAGGCAGTTACCACGGAAACATTCTGCATTATTGATGGAGCGCGCTCAGTGCGTCCCAAGCAGCACCCAAACTGTCCCAGCAGAGCACAACAGAGACGCATCAGCCAGCAAGAGTGAAATAAAGAAGAGACAAATATTAACAGAGAGGTTTCTGCAGAGCTGTGAGCATCAGATGTCCAACACGTCAGATTCAGATGTGTTCAGGAGACGGGGAACAGAAGTTTACTATTTCTTAAGGGATAGGAACTCATCCCGAATGTTCGCCTGAATTACTGAATGACTCAGCATCAGGGACGTGCACAGACATTTGGAGGGGCTATTGCTCTAAACTGGAAAAAGACCTTTTGAAAATTCTAACTTGTTTTTAATGTAAAAGGTTCATAAAATAAAAACAAATCACTGTCATTGCAAGTGACTCTCAGTTTACTTTTATGTCCAACTGCTAAATTCGTTATTCAGGCACATTTTTTGTTTTGCGATCCATATCTCATTAAAATATCTACAATTATGTTTTAATGTAGTTCGACTATTGTAACTGCTGTGCAGACATAGACTACTGATAAAATAGTGCTTCTAACTAATTACCTTAAATAAACTCACTAATTAATGAAACCAGTTCAATATGCATTATTCTTATTCTTATCGTTCTTTATGAGCGCAGTAACGGTAAGGTATCTAATTACTTATTTATTTAGCATTCCATAACTCAATATCAGAGATGGTCAAACTAAAGTGGTAGAGACATGGCAGAATTCCTACAATGCAGCGGGACATTGAACTGTTCACCCGTATGTGAGAGGACGATCAAGAAAAGAGAGCGAGCGCCCCGTTGAGGGAGTTTACAGATGAGAAGACACAGAAAGACAGAAGCACAATAACAAGCATATTTGGGTGTTTTTTTTGTGAATAACCGACGGTGTCAAGAGGAAGTAAAGTCCCCTGGTTTGTCCCTTATACTCCAACTGCCAAGAGAAAACTCAAAATCATTATAAGCACAATACTAATTGTGGGCTTATCATGTTGTTTCGGCCACAACAGAAAACAACTCTCGCTCTCTCCAGAGGGGCAGGTCAGCCAAAAAAGGCAAAAGGGCTGTTGCCCGGGCAACATTAGCCCTTACCTGTGCACGTCTCTGCTCAGCATTATAAGTAACAAGTAAAATAATTGCAAATAAGTCAAATAAGATCGTAGTCATGATAAGGCACTTTCACACCACAGTACTTTTCCTGAGGGAGGATTAGGCAAATGAAGTGTCACGATTATCTTGTCATGTCACAGTTCTATGTCTAGGTTTGGGTGTTTTTGCTGTTCTCTCTGTCATGTTTTCCTCCTGGGTTATTGTCTGGTCCTTTTCCCTGTGTTTTTCCTCCTGTCGTTAGTTTCCCTGGTGTGTCTCGTTACCCGATTGTGTTCACCTGGTGTCCCTGTGTTTTCTCCTCCCTCCTCACCTGTGTCTTATTTGTGTGATTAGTCTTGTGTGTATTTAAGTTCTGGTTTTTCTGTCTGTCTTTGTCGGGTTGTCTTGTGTTTTGACTTGGTCTGCGGTGAGTGTTCTGGTCTGTATTTGTTAATAGTTGAGCCTTGAAATAAAGGAGCTATTTTTTGTCACTTTAATCTGCATTTGGGTCCTGCTTCCTGCACACACCGTAACATTACAACCCGACCAAGAAATGGACCCAGCGGATTTTGATGAGTTTAAGCTGGATCTGTTCGATCTAGACTTTTCTTTACAATGTTATCATGCCGAGTGGAAAGGAACGTCTTCTAGAAAGGACAAAGAGGCTATTCTCGAGAAGGCACGAATGGAGGTGGCCGAAATGCCTTGGTTGAGGAGCTCGTTGCCGGAGTGGTTACAGCTGTTCACAAGTTGTCCTGAGGACTGGTCTGACGCTTCTAACCCTTTCCTCGGATCCGACTACAGTCCTGGTGGAGGTCCACGGAGTATTCAGGCGGCTGCTAAGAGGAGTCGTCGCAAGGCCAGGTTAGCCCGAGCCCCAGCAGCCAGGGTTCCAGCTACAGAACCGGCCCACACAGCGATGGTTCCGGCCCCAGTTCTGGCCCCAGCAGCCATGATTCCAGCCCCAGTACAGGCCCCAGCAGCCATGGCTTCATGCTCCAGTACCGGCCCACGCAGCTTTAATTCCATACTCCATTACCTGTCTTACACAGCCAGGGTCCAGGCTTCCGCTCCGCGCCCAACAGCCAGGGTTCCAGCCCCAGTTCTGGCCCCAGCAGCCATGGTTCCGGTCCCAGTTCCAGCCATAGTTCCGGCTCAAGTACCAGCCCCATCAGTCATGGCCCCGACTCCAGCTCCTCGTTACCGGCCGACTCCAGCACCTCGTCTGCTGCTGGCTCTCCAGCCGACGCCAGCACCCCGTGTCCTGTCGGCGTACCGGCCGACTCCAGCACCTCGTCTCTTGTTGGCTCCCCAGCCAACACCAGCTCCCCGTGTCCTGTCGGCGTACCGGCCGACTCCAGCACCTCGTCTGCTGCTGGCTCTCCAGCCGACGCCAGCTCCTCGAGTCCTGTCAGCATACCGGCCGACTCCAGCACCCCGTGTTCTGTTGGCGAACCAATTCTCTCAAGTCTCCCCTCCAGACACTTCTCAAGTCCCCTCTCAAGTTCCTACCCGAGTCCCCTCTCAAGTTTCCCCTCAGGTCTCCTCTCGAGTTCCCTCTCAAGTCCCCTCTCAGGTCCCCTCTCGAGTCCCCTCTCAAGTCACCTCTCAAGTTTCCCCTCAGGTCTCCTCTCGAGTTCCCTCTCAAGTCCCCTCTCAGGTCCCCTCTCAGGTCCCCTCTCGAGTTACCTCTCGAGTCTCCTCTCGAGTTCCCTCTCAGGTCCCCTCTCGAGTTACCTCTCGAGTCACCTCTCGAGTCACCTCTCAAGTCAACTCTCCAGTTTCTTCTCAAGTCCCCTCTCGAGTCACCTCTCAAGTTTCCCCTCAGGTCTCCTCTCGAGTCCCTCTCAAGTTTCCCCTCAGGTCTCCTCTCGAGTTCCCTCTCAAGTCCCTTCTCAGGTCCCCTCTCGAGTTACCTCTCGAGTTCCTTCTCGAGTCACCTCTCAAGTCAACTCTCCAGTGTCCTCTCGAGTCACCTCTCAAGTCAACTCTCCAGTTTCCTCTCGAGTTCCCTCTCAAGCTCTCTCTCGAGTCCCCACTCAAGCCCCTACTCATGTGCCGTTGGAGGTCCCGCAGACTAGTCTTCTGCCGGGGGTCCTGCCAACCCCATGTCCTGTACAGTTGGAGGTTCCGCTGGGGGTCCTGCCAACCCCATGTCCTGTCTCGTTGGAGGCCCCGCAGACTAGTCTTTCTGCCGGGGGTCCTGCCAACCCCATGTCCTGTACCGTTGGAGGTTCCGCTGGGGGTCCTACCAACCCCATGTCCTGTCCCGTTGGAGGTCCCGCCGTCTACTCTCCTGCCGGGGGTCCTGCCAACCCTTTGTCCTGTCTCGTTGGAGGTCCCGCAGACTAGTCTTCTGCCGGGGGTCCTGCCAACCCCATGTCCTGTACCGTTGGAGGTTCCGCTGGGGGTCCTGCCAATCCCATGTCCTGTCCCGTTGGAGGTCCCGCCGTCTACTCTCCTGCCGGGGGTCCTGCCAACCCTTTGTCCTGTCTCGTTGGAGGTCCCGCAGACTAGTCTTCTGCCGGGGGTCCTGCCAACCCCATGTCCTGTACCGTTGGAGGTTCCGCTGGGGGTCCTGCCAATCCCATGTCCTGTCCCGTTGGAGGTCCCGCCGTCTACTCTCCTGCCGGGGGTCCTGCCAACCCTTTGTCCTGTCTCGTTGGAGGCCCCGCCGACTACTCTCCTGCCGGGGGTCCTGCCAACCCTGTGTCCTGTCCCGTTGGAGGTCCCGCAGACTAGTCTTCTGCCGGGGGTCCTGCCAACCCCATGTCCTGTACCGTTGGAGGTTCCGCTGGGGGTCCTGCCAACCCCATGTCCTGTCCCGTTGGAGGTCCCGCCGTCTACTCTCCTGCCGGGGGTCCTGCCAACCCTTTGTCCTGTCTCGTTGGAGGCCCCGCCGACTACTCTCCTGCCGGGGGTCCTGCCAACCCTGTGTCCTGTCCCGTTGGAGGCCCCGCCGACTACTCTCCTGCCGGGGGTCCTGCCAACCCTTTGTCCTGTCTCGTTGGAGGCCCCGCCGACTACTCTCCTGCCGGGGGTCCTGCCAACCCTGTGTCCTGTCCCGTTGGAGGCCCCGCCGACTACTCTCCTGCCGGGGGTCCTGCCAACCCTTTGTCCTGTCTCGTTGGAGGTCCCGTCGTCTACTCTCCTGCCGGGGGTCCTGCCAACCCTTTGTCCTGTCTCGTTGGAGGTCCCATCGTCTACTCTCCTGCCGGCCCCATGTCCTGTCCCGTTGGGGGTCTTGCCAACTCCTTGTCCTCTTCCGTGGGGTATCTTGCCGACACCTGTCCCACCGGTTCCTGTCCAGTCGACACCGGCTCCTGCCTGGCCTCCGGAGCTGTCTGGTCTTCGCCCTCATGCTCGGCCCCCTGAGTTCGCCCGCTGTGGCCTTCGCCCCTCCATGGTCTCTGCCTTGCCCCCGGGCCGTCCGCCTGAGTTCCCCACCTTGGATTCTGCCTTGCCCCCGGGCCGTCCGCCCGAGTTCCCCACATTAGACTCCGCCTTGCCCCCGGGCCGTCCGCCCGAATTCCCCTTTTTTGAACTCTGCCTTGCCCCGGGCCGTCCGCCCGAGATCCCTTCCTGGTCCTCTGCTGTGCCCCTGGGCGGTCAGCTCAGTCCCGTCCTCCGGACCCCCTCCACCCACCCTGGTGGCCTATTGATACGTCCCTCCTCCGGACCCCCTCCACCCACCCTGCTTGAGGTTTTGGACTTTTGTTTGTTTTGGGGACGTCTGGGATCCGTCCCTTGAGGGGGGGGTTCTGTCACGATTATCTTGTGATGTCACAGTTCTATGTCTAGGTTTGGGTGTTTTTGCTGTTCTCTCTGTCATGTTTTCCTCCTGGGTTATTGTCTGGTCCTTTTCCCTGTGTTTTTCCTCCTGTCGTTAGTTTCCCTGGTGTGTCTCGTTACCCGATTGTGTTCACCTGGTGTCCCTGTGTTTTCTCCTCCCTCCTCACCTGTGTCTTATTTGTGTGATTAGTCTTGTGTGTATTTAAGTTCTGGTTTTTCTGTCTGTCTTTGTCGGGTTGTCTTGTGTTTTGACTTGGTCTGCGGTGAGTGTTCTGGTCTGTATTTGTTAATAGTTGAGCCTTGAAATAAAGGAGCTATTTTTTGTCACTTTAATCTGCATTTGGGTCCTGCTTCCTGCACACACCGTAACATGAAGCCGCTGACGTCACTTCTTCTTCTTCTGCTTTGGGTTTACTTGCAGGCCGCAAACAACTTCACGCCGTATACTGCCACCCGAAGTCCCCGGCCGGAAGTCCCTGGAGTTGGGAACTGGCTTCCGAGTAAATCGCCAGAACGCCGACACCTCCTCATATCCACCGCTCCCATGTTTTATTTTTGTGCCATAAGTTAGTCTCTCTGCGTTTGTGCGCTGGACTAATGCTAATAATGCTAATGCGAGGATAATAAAATGGCGGCTTCACAAAACTTTTTGGGAGTTTTACGGGGCGTGGTTTGCAATCCGCCCAGCCAATCAGAAATGGGAACCTTTTTCTCCCACGAAAGTCCCTGCTCTCTAGCAGGGACGGAAAAGAGGGTAAAAAGGTTCTCATGAACTAAGTTCTAGTTCCGGCTCTTTTTGGTGTGAACGCAACATTTCGGAACTATCGGAACTAAAGTGGGAAAAATACTGCGGTGTGAAAGCGCCTAAGGTCAGTTTGATTTTAGTACATCATAATGCCCCCCAAAAAGTAGTGATTGTTTAAGGTATACTAATATTTATTTATTTTAATTTGTTTTTTTATTCAAACTGGTGTAGAAAGTGGATTTTCAAAAGACAGACCAAAAATACCAAAATAGTAATATAAATCAATTGTACAATTAAAACTATCTTAAAACAGAACACAAGATAAATATTTATATAATTCCAATTAGTATTAAAAAAAACATACACATGCAGGCTTAAAGTGTAATTGCAACAATTGCACAAATGATTAAGTTCAAATTAAATTATATAAAAGCCTTTTTAATTAAAGTGTGTCTAAAGGAAGATTCAGAGTAATAAGGGGAGAGCGACTGACATCACATCATCTGAGATCAGGCCCTCTATGCTTTAATAATAATGAGTAAGATCTTAAAATAACTTCTTAAACAAACTGGCAGCCAGAGTGAAGACTAAAGGAGAGTAATGTCCGGTCTCTTTCCTTCTTGTGAAGAGATGACGCTGCATCCTGATCAATTCAAAGATAGACTTGTTTTCTAAAGTTGAAGACTCTACGGCTCCCATCATTATAGATTACTAATGTTTGGAGACTCTGTATTTGCCATTATTTCTATATTTGAATTAAGCTCCAGACAATGTATTTTGAAAGACAAAAGGGGCATCATTTGAATCTTATAAGAATTGACCAGCACAAACTAGATAAAACAATATGTAGGTGATTCACACATGCTGTCAGAAACATCCTTATGATTAGAATAACTTATTAAATGCTGCTTTGGAAATTAGTCGTCTAGCATTTGTGTTTTGGTGTAACCAGATCTGTTTAAGCACAACACTTGGAGGCCATGCAGAAACATGAGTCTTCCAGTCGACAGGTCAAAGTCTGACGGTAAACCAGCAACACACTTAAGAAATACTTCTAGTTTGCTTTAGCCTCAAGCTAACACTTTCACTGCCATATTTCAAAGCAATATAAAAAACAATGACACAAAATGTCATGGCACGCAATTTCTTGTTGGTGAATTTGATAGGTCACCGGTTGTATTGTTGTGTCACCTACTTATTTGTCAGACTAGGCTTTGTTCAAGCAGCCAAGAGAGACAATCAGTAATAATTAGCCATCGCTCAGTGCTTCCAGTCCAGCAGCCGGACGTCAGCCGGGCAGCAGCATCACTCACCTGTTGTGCCCCAGGCGACGCCTCCTCCTGATCCCCATGATGCAGCTGTCATCCCAGCCTCCCTCTCTCTCTCTCTCTCCCTCTCTCTCTCTCCCTCTCTCTCTTTGTTGTCCATCAGCTCTTGCACCACCTCCACATCCAGCGCTGCCTCTGAATGAGGCCTATTGTGCAGCATGCTGTTGCTGCAGCGTCGTCCTCCATGACCCTGTTTGCAGAACAACGTTTCTCTTCACAAGGCCATCGTGCAACATTTCCCAAACGTATCCTTTTCTAATAACTATAAAATAAATGTATATTATGTAGTATTTGTAGACATAAGTGTCCACATCCTTTATATGCTGTAAACTTCTTGCCTTGGCAAAAGTATGTCTAAAAAAAAACTGAGGGTTTATTCCACCTATTCCAGTAAGTTCTTGTTTGTAGTCCTGTGGTAAAATGGAGGTGCTCCAGTTGTGTGAAAAAACAAACAGAAAAACAAGAGAGCAAATACAAAAATAAAGATGAGGGCAAGTGCAGAGCGTCCACAGCTGGCAGGCCGGACTGTGAGGAGGCCTCAGGGCCCGATAGATGCTCCCTCATCTCGGAAGAAAAAACAACAAGGAAAAAGAATAAAAATGAGAGAATGAAAGAAAGAGAGTGAGAAACGAGCACCTCTGCTTTGAGCAGCAAGCAGGAGCTTGAGTGAGGAGGAGAGGAGCGAGGCTGGAAGTTTATATGTGTTCTCTCCCCCTGAACCAGGGGACTGGCTGAATAAATAATACAATAGATATTCCTGTGATGAGGTCTCGGCGCGGCATTCATAATTATTTCATTGTAGCTGTAATGAGAGTGCTGGCCCTCCCGATGTGCCCTGTGCTGGCAGGTAGGCCTCTCCGGGAACCAGGGCCCAGAGGCTGAGGAGCTGCAGCTCGACACACGGCACATCATTATACTGGGTTACCCTGGAAACATCTGTTGCATTATGATATAGTGGAAGACATATGATGTGATCATCTCCATATCTGCAACTGCTCTCAAATGCATCCGGCATTTCTTTAAACTAGGGGTGTCAAACTCAATTTCATCGCGGGCCACATTCGCATAAAGGTTGCACTCAAAGGGCCGGTTGTAACTATATAAATATATAATATATATTAAATAATGTAATATATTACATTATTGCCTCTGAATTGGATTATTATCGGATAGGATTATAACTTAGTAATTAATTACGTCTGAAAGCAGAAGTCTAGGGCAAATAATTGCAAGTCTATTCAGTGCGCATGCCACAAAATGAGATGCATTAGGCGCATTCACACCGCAGTACTTTTCCCACAAAGGTTCATGCGAACTCTTTAGTTCGCATGAACTAAGTACAGATCGCGTTCACACCGGAAAAAGTCCCTGGGGGACGATTAGGCAAATGAAGCCGCTGACGTCACTTGTTCTTCTTCTTCTGCTTTGGGTTTACTGGCAGGCTACAAACAACTTCACGGCATATACTGCCGCCGGAAGTCCCCGGAGTTGTAAGAGGACTTTAGTAGAAGCTGCTGGGACTCCCAGCAGCTTCTACTGAAGCCTTCCGAGTAAATCGCCAGAACGCCGACACCTCCTCATCTCCACCGCTCCCATGTTTTATTTTGTGTTGCCATAAGTTAGTCTCTCTGCGTTTCTGCGCTGGGCTAATGCTAATGCTAATAATGCTAATGCAAGGATAATAAAATGGCAGCTTCACAAAACTTTTTGGAAGTTTTACGGGGCGTGGTTTGCAATCCGCCCAGCCAATCAGAAATATAGCTCTTTTCTCACAAAAGAGCCGCTCGAAAGTCCGTGCTAGAGAGCTATATTTAATACCGGCTCTTTTTAGTGTGAACGCGATAAAAGAGTTTTCATGAACTAAGTTCGCATGAACCTTTGTGGGAAAAGTACCGCAGTGTGAATGCGCCTATTGTGGGACATGTAGTTTATGGGCAACCTGCTTCGGTACATCGGCTTGTAACCGTATAATAAACTTATTATATTCTTTTTGCCGGGCCACATAAAATGAAGTCGCGTGCCGGATTTGGCCCCCGGGCCTTGAGTTTGAGAACCCTGCCTTAAACAGTGTAGGGTTAGTTTTACAAGTCAGAACACAACATTGAAATTCTCCAACTGTGTACTAGGTTGTAAAAGTGTCCTGCCTGGACTGAGCTTTCCAATAGTGGCTATTCCTAATAGAGTGAAGGGCAACCCACACACTGTGGGGCTGCCACAAACTGAAGTACTACTCTGGGTACAGTAGATGGGAAGTGCCAATGTGATAAATGTGCTGTTTTAATCAGATTTGCAATGTTCAACCAATTTTTTTAATTCACAAATGAACCCTAACAATAAATTAAGAAATTATATTCAACTCAACAAGTAGGTTCTGTCACAGATGCATGAATGTTGGCAAAGCACTAAACAAAAGTAAGTCATCTGAAAACTTGAATAGACTGGGCACATGTTTCATAGAAATTGAAAATCAAAGTGGACCCAAGTAGCTACCCTGTGGAACACCAAATTGAAAAATATTCAATGTGTTCTGTCAGAGAGGTAACCTTTCATCCAAGCAAAAGCTATTGTGCAGGTCAACAATTATTGTACATAAATGATAAGAAATATATAGTTTGGACCCTGAAACACAGAGAAGACATGGAAGAACGCTTGCTTAAGTCTGGCAAACCTTTGTCTTTGGTTCAAACTACACCACAAAGACTGCAGCAAACTGCAAGCTTCAACTCTTTTTATGCCCGTTAAGTGACTATTTTAATGGTATTGTTAAATGCTTTAATAGCATACTGTGAGAAATCATGGAGAGACAAACAGGCTAACTTACTGACACTCATAAACACTGAAGAGATCAATATGGAACACATATTGATATTGATATTGATAGACTAAGATTAAACCAGGGAAGACTGTTGAGCATGAATCATCTATTTTAAGGCAATGAAAGTACAAATAGGTTGTTATTTTTATGTATTTATTCAAGAGGAAAAAGTTATTGCCAATAATACCAGCTGACCATAATGGCTCAACCAGACTCAACAAAAGAACACAGTTTTTTTGTATAGTTTTTTTTCCAACATCACTTGACACAGGACTGTTGGCTCAGCATGTGTGCAAAGCCCTTGAATAATTGATATCTGCCACTGTTCACGCAATGGGTGCAGACACACGATAGGTAACAGGTGACCTGATACACACAGCGTGTTGACATGGTGACATGAGTGCAATACAGTTTGTCTCCTCATGACAGAAGCTCCAAGCAAACTTGACTTGACTTAAAGGTGGGGTATGTAATTTATTTCAGAAACACTTGTTGTTATATTCCATGGAATGCTCTTAACATCCCGATAGCAATTAATACATTAAATGCTTTGACAACAAATACATACAAAAAATGTCATCTGTGGAAGCCGTGGCGCTGTAAAAAGCACGACCAATCATCTGAGCCGGCCCGGCTAAAGTAACTGGATGGCCTACCTGCCTGTCAGCCTTCCATCTGTTCACAAACTGATCTCGTGCCCTCATTGATCATGTGTGCGTTCGTGTGTGTTGGAGGAGGGGCTCTGTGAGGAAGTCTGAAGGAAGTGGCAGATTTTTTCCGGTTGTGTATTTTCAAATTCTAGCGCACTCGAGGTGGTTTCTCCAAAATGACCCCACCTTTAATGTTTTATCTTTTTGCTTTTCCTTATGATGTAAAGATACTTCAGGCAGCTTAAACGGAAGTGCACCTCATCTGTATTGACATTTTAGTTCATATTTATCTATGTCCAAGTCACTAAATACAAATTAATATTTGGACTACATACTTTCTGTTCTAACTTGTTTACCATTAAAAGAGATGTGTAGCATCCCATGTATTGCTTTAGGTGTCTTAGTATATATCATCTGTTTTCTCTTTGTATCTGATTTTCTATGTGTATTAGGGGAGGGGGCTGTTGATTTAAAGTCAGTTTCAAAAGATGCAAGAGGGGGAAATTAGTCTTCCTGTTGAAAAAAGCAACACAGTGAAAATGCAATACCTAGAGAACAATAGTTGCTATCTTAATATGTTGTTTATTCAACACAAACCCAGCATGATCAGACACATGATCACAAAGACAGACTCAGAGACCCAGTTGTGTCTCTTGTCCCTTGGGGCCACCTTCTCGAAGCTTTAGGGGTCCACCAGAGCTACATACATGAGAAAGGGCATTTTCCCACTAAGCCCCAGTCTCACACACACACACACACACACACACACACACACACACACACACACACACACACACACACACACACACCACACACACACACACACACACACACACACACACACACACACACACACACACACACACACACACACACACACACACACACACACACACACACACACACACACACACACACACACACACACACACACACACACACACACAGAGACCACCTCTATTACTTTCTGTGTCCCATACGTCCTTAGGTCTGCCGAGCGAGCACCTTCCGTCCTCTAATCCTGTTAGTGGGAGACGGGGGAGTCAAGGGGAAGGGGGGGTGAGGTGGTGTTGATGTGTGAGTGTTTGGGGACACATGGGAAGGGGGGTACTACATGAGACACAAAGAACCCCCCCATGCCACACCAGCTGGAGCCCTGCGGTATATACGTGAGACCTGAATACCCCCTCACACACAAATACAGTATATTCATTCATTCATATATGGGTACTGTGTTGCTGAATGAGCAGGATGCTAACAATGTCAGGGTTCGAGGTTCAATTCCCAGCAGGTCCATCATGATGAAGAGAGGTTAACTAGTGAACTCTATCAGTGAGCATTATTAATGCACACACAAAGACAAAAGTATTTAAAACCCTCCCCAAAAAAACACATTTTAACAAGGTTTTATTTATTTATATTATTATATATAGGCATGATTAATGCTGTTTAGTAATGCCTTTGCATCTCTACTAGCCGACTGCAACTTGTGTTAAAAAGCAGTTTAGTCCCGTTTTATGGGTTACACATTTGATACAAATCTATGAAAACAAAATATAGCTAAGGCTTAGGGGAAATGTATTCACTTTGTAGGTCATTTCCTTACATTAGCTGACGGTTTTACCCAAAGCCACTTAGAATTAGTTCAATAAACCATGAAGAAATTCGGAACAACAAGAAAGTGGATATATATTTACTGCATTAAGCCAAACCATTGTAAGTGCTGGTGTTTCAAATTGAAAAACATGTGGGTTTTCAGTTTACGACAGAAGATGTGTCGACAGGAGGATTTATCATCTTTGGGTGATGAATGAGTTTAAAAAAAATTATGCTGGAATCAAATTATAGGTTGGAGAAATTGGAACAACCAACCACAATACAGACATTCCTGTAAGTAGGACGAGGACAGCAGCATGCATGGTGTCTTATCAACCATGATGCAACAGTAATATTTGAATTGTAAGATCATGTTTAGCAGTAAGCATGTAAACCCGTCAGTGTGCGTTGGTTTGACTCAGCATGAAAACTGTTCAAATCCAACCCGAGAAAGTAGAAGACACATTTGCATATATGACACACACGCAAAATACTGTAACCATACAACATTTAACTGTACTCTGATTGAATTTGCAGTGCCAGACCACCCATCCATGCCTACATGCTCTCCTGTCTCCTTCCATGATCTCAATGCAAGTAGCTGGGAAGATCAGGGCCAACACAGATTATGCTTTCACTATGAATCCACACACAACCATCCTGACCGGCCGATGAGCATCAGATCTATATCAAATGCCCCCTGGCAAAGACTGGCAATGATGAATATTTCACTAAATGGAGAAGAGTTTGGAAAGTCCAGCTCTGAGATCCATCCCATCGGTTTTCTGTTTCTCTTGCTGTCAACTTTTGAAAACGGTTTCTCCCTTATTCAGATGTTCCAGTAGCTGTCATCATTTTAGTCATCATTACCATTTATCTTCAGCCCACGAAAAATGTACATTTAGAAATTGTGAAAGCAACCAAGTTCAACACCAACAATTCCACAATGGGACTTTTCAGCCGTTAAAGTGAGTTCAGTCAGACAACTCACGAGTTTCTTTAACATGTTCATTAGAAGCAGCATATAGTTGAGTTTAGCGTCTAGGCTCGGGTCTCATCACTCCACAGATATACATAGCACCATGAGTGATGATTACATAACTAACCCCCTCGAGCCTACAGGTGGAAGCTGGGGTGGTGGGGGGGGCAGCAAGCAGCAGCAACGTAGAGTAGCTGCAGCAATAACAGCAGCAAGCAAAGCAATGCATGGAGAGAGATCTGGCAGGTTCAATAGAGCGGCGTATCAAGGAGACTCTGGTTGGTTGGTTGTAGAGTGGCAAGGGGCGTTATGTATGAAGTGCCTGAACTAGCTCGCAGGCTTCTCCCCATTTCATACTAAGATAACTTTGGAAAACTGTTTGAAATATGATAACAGATATATTTAGGTGCCCGGAGCAGCCTTTTTGCTCAACTTTCACAACTAGCTTTCATCATTGATCAACACATGCACATTTTGAGAGATGTCTGGTAGTGTGCTCCTCTCGTGACTCAAAGCAGACACACTTGAGAAAAGTTAGAAATAGAAACCAGTAAGTAGAAATGTAAAAACACAATAAGGAGTCTCTTGTTTGGGGATTGATCAGTATACACTTTTTAAAGCATGATCCGGATCGGAGTCCTGGACTTCGAGTCGTGGCTGAACCTGTCTCTGCGGTCCTGCCAGACGCTCCCCATACTACTTCCCTGATGGCTCCCACAGGATTGCTGACATCCTCGTGGATTCATCTTCTTATTACAGACATTACAAACATTTGGACTACCTATGTTGTAAATGTATTATCTTTACGATTTACACACGGCATCTATTGCACGTCTGTCCGTCCTGGGAGAGGGATCCCTCCTCTGTTGCTCTCCCTGAGGTTTCTCCATGTTCCCTTTAAACTGTGGGTTTTCTCTGGAAGTGTTTCCTTGTACGATGTGAGGGTCTAAAGACAGAGGGTGTCGTATTGTCATACTGATATTCTGTACACACTGTGAAGACCACTGAGACACATGAAACATTTGTGATATTGGGCTATATAAATAAACATTGATTGATTGATTGATCCATTGCTTCTTGGTTCTCAATTTTCAGATTCTTAATACAGCGCAGTTGCTATGGTCTTGAGTTGATATTGCTATTCCTACTTTCAGTGGATATTAACGACATTAAGATATCCAGAGAGCACGAACGTGGCAAATACTAGCTGACATGAAAGGAAAATTATAATGTCATAAGACTTTTTGGATGGGTCAAAAAGCAAGGTCCATGTCAGTTGGAAATGCAACAAAATTGTATTTATCGTGCAACATTTCAAACGTTGATATAACAAATGACAATTGAATGGAAACAAGGATAATGAATTTCGGCAGCCATCAATTCCGCAATTTCTAAAAACCAAATTGTTACTTGATAACCATTTATAGTGATATTTTGCAGGTGCTTGTCCAATGTTATTGTCATGGGTTAAAACTGCTTTCAACCGTCAGTATGAGCACAGAGCAACTTAGGAACTTACGTTGTATTTCATGCAAACATCATTCTAGAAGTGCTACTATGAAAAATATATTTCGTCTCGACCCTGTAAAGCTTTGTTACTTTTACGGAAAAAATAACCTTTGATAACTGTTGGAGAAAATACAAGTTGTCTCTTCTTTATGGGTTGTTTTAATGCACTGATACTATGTGTGACTCCGCACTGTGTGATAGGATAATGATGAGGAGGCAGGGCATTTCAGGTTGTTGATATTTATGAGAAGACACTTGTTGTTTCCAGAAGACCGTCGCACCTTTCCGACACCGGCGGATGATATTAGCGCCATCTTGATTTACGACTTTGTTGTTATCTCCGTGTTCTGGACTTTATAAGCCTGATGTGTTTCCTGCTCCGTTGTGTGTGAGTTAAACCATATCCTTTGTATGTGACTTAACTCTGCTCCTTCTTGCAAGAATAAATTAGTACCTGGTTATTGATTCTCAACCCGGCGTCGAGTGATATTTTCCTAACGATACCCTTTAAAAGATGAGGCAGTCTATCGACAAGGGAGGGTTTATTGTACATATGCTACTGACTTGCATTACGGGAAATATAGGAAGCTTGTTGGAGCTTCATACTCTCTGTCCATCTACTTCATTCGTCCCTACTCTGAAGCCTTGTCATTCACCATTTGAAGGTTACGTACTTGTCATCTTATTACGGCTACATCCGGGAGCAGAGCTGAAACAAAGCTCCCGTGCAGCTTCTTCAAATAGCTTTGACACATTTCTCTCACAGTCTCACATCTCTTTCCCTGCTGCTCCCTGCAGTACCGAACACCAGAGACAGAAGTAAAAAAGATTAATTTTCATTTACATACATACTCTTCTAATCCCAGAGACACGTTCCTACATCATTTTGTTTGTTTACTTGTGTTTCCTTTGTTCGACTGCTCTCTATTCTTGTAGTACAGAGGAGCAAAGAGCTAAGGATTTTGTTTGTGTGGAAATGAGCGTGGCGTCTCTCTGGGGAAACGCTCAGAGCGCTGAGCTGTTTGATGCCCGGCCCTCCAAGGATTGTGTTCGGAAAGTCGCTGTGGAGAAGCTCCAGAGGAAGGAGAGAGGAACCAGCATTGTAATGTGAAGACCTTTAATGTGGCATTACAGAGGTCAAAGTTCACTCTGCCTCAATGGACCAGCGGTGAATGCTGTCTCTTTAAATCCTTATAATAGCTTCACTTATTCCTTTCCCTTCTCTCATAGCGGTACATTGACTTTCTATAATAAGACAATTAGCTCTGATCTTCTTCCATAGGAGGTGAAGCTTGAAGTGCTTAAAATATGACTTGAAAATGACACAGAACAGAATTTCCAGAGCGACCTTTTGACATTATCATGTGTTTAATGTTCAAATAGGATGTTGGGGTTGAGCGAACAGTGGGATATTACAAATTACAAAAAATGGCGGCACAGTCACACGTGATTAAAGGTCCCGTGTTATGGCCATTTCTACTGATCATGTTTCCATTGTTGAGGTCGACTAGAATAGATTTAAA
This sequence comes from Harpagifer antarcticus, assembly GCA_902827135.1. Classification (NCBI taxonomy): domain Eukaryota; kingdom Metazoa; phylum Chordata; class Actinopteri; order Perciformes; family Harpagiferidae; genus Harpagifer; species Harpagifer antarcticus. The sequence goes on along the minus strand of CADEHL010001001.1, from coordinate 247,683 downwards.
TTGTGCAATGTTCCAAACTCACATTGGTTTCTCACAGCATCTCTGTATTGTATGTGTATTCACTCTCTGTCCTACACGGCTTGTTGGAGCTCCTGCCCCCCCCCCCTCCCTGTGAGCCCAGTGTGCTCTGATTGGTCGGGACGTTGCGAGGCTCGTTGCTGCGAGCTGCTGCGAGGAGCGGACAGGTTTCAGCGATACAGCGAGAACAAGCGAAACTCATCCTGAGCACACAAACACTCACAGCCGAAGTAAAAACAATAAGTGTGGCTTGATATTGAGAAAGAAAAAGGTTTGTAACGCTGTGAGAATGGGTCTGCGGAGAGCATTGTTCCGCCATCCCAACCCGTCTATTACCAGCGTTTAGGGAGCTCTATGCAAGTCAATGGGACTCCCTGTTAGTTAGCCAAGGGGTCCTGGTGTGTGAGGAGCTCCGCGGATTGGTCCATTTGGGCCAATCCGGTCATTTGTTGTTGATGTGGGTGTTCACACGTCACAGAACCCAGGAAGCAAACAATGGAAAAAGAGAAATCCCCAACGAGGCGTTCTGGGGCAGCACAGACAGGTCTTCTCTGTGTTAGAGTTTTACTCCCTACAGGGTGCACTTTGAGGGTTTGTGACTCTGCAGACCGGGTAATAACCAGAAAAACATGATATGGGACCTTTAAGGTTCTTTATCATTGTTCTGGGCGAGCTTAGTTATATTTCTTTCACATGTATCTCAAAAATGTTTGCTCCCTTTTCTGTCTTTCTTTACAATGAGAAGGTCCAAGACAGAAAGGGGTACTCTTCACAGTTTTCTTGATCACACAAGCAGATGTTAAATAGCTGCTTCTATGGCAAAAGAAAGAATATAACAATCTCTTGCGTGATCCCATATCATATTTACTTAGGGTTAGGGTTCTCTTCAAGACTGCGGCTGTTGTGTCTCCTTTGAGTTGGGTTAGGGTTAGAGCTGTATTTGATTATTATTGATAATTCTTTTTTACATGTTTAATATAAATATAGGCATTATGCTTGTTTGGGAAGATGTTGAACTTGACTGCGTATTTCTAGGCGGTAGGTTTGAGATTACTTTCAGACAGACCCTGTCTCATCCCGGTTCGGTTCGGGATGACAGCGGTCCCCTTGTACTCTCAGAGTAAACAGGCCCGCGGTTATAAAGCTTTTACACGCCAATCCTGCCCAACATTCCCTTTATGTGCAAGTGCTGCAGGGCTCAGATGCATAATACATGAGCACTCAGTTAATCTATTGATCCAAAATATGTCTTCTCTCTTTCTCTGTCTCATTTACTGTCTGTCTTTCTCTCATTCTGTCATACCCTATCTTTGCTTCGTGCTCACTGTTTTTCTCCCTTTTCTCTTCTTCGGCTCATGTCTCCCCATCAGCTGGCCAATTGTAGCACTCGGGCAGACATAACAGTTGCCAAACCATAACAAGGTACACATTTACAAACTCACATCCTTCCTTTAAAGGCCCGGACACACCAATCTGACACCAAAGAACTCACACAGACGGACCCCCGACTGTTGTGTCGCCTCGCGTCTCTGCGTCTTGGCCATGTGTCGCTCTGGAACACACCGCAAAGACTTCAGCCGACGGCTAAGAAGCACGTACGAACTGCGCATGCGTGAGTGGCAATAACTCTCCTTACCAGCAGGCGGCGGTAGTGTGTATTCGTCATTCAAAAGAGGCAACCGGAAGACAGACTGCGTGATAACCAAGAGAAGAAGAACAGACTGCGTGATATAAACAAACAACAAATAGCGTGTGCGTTCCATTTTCACTCTACAGCGAGAAGCTCATGGGGCTTTCTCGAACCTGTGTCGAGAGCTGGAGTTAAATGGAATCTCAGATTTGCCTTCTTAATAGTTTGTTTGGGTCCCTCACTTCCGTTTCGCTTCTCATGCACTGATTCGCTAGCTGAACATCCAATCAGAGTGATTTCTTTTGCAGACAGCCTTTGAATCAGTAGGGTTTTCGGCCGAACAGGTGTCGGCACGGCTGAAAAGACACGACGGTGCGGGACACACCAATCTGAGTAGGGCGTGTCGACGCCCATCGACGGCCAAAATCGACTTGGTGTGTCCGGGCCTTAAGTCCTGGCTAATGAGTTGTAATTAGGCTTAGGGTTAGGAAGGTTTTGGCCATGTTTGCAAAATCTTGCCAGGTAAGAATGCTGAAATTGGATGAATCTGCAAAGCCCTGAAATATCTCCGATGCCAATGATATGACAAAATAACTATGTTCATTGGTAAAAAACTAAGTTATGGTTCAAATGTTATTTATTACAGATTACAACAAGTCACAACACCTTTACCATCGCTACCTCCCTACATAAAGACCAAACTACTTCCTAACGTTGCATTGGACGTAAAGGAGGAGCAATGTCAATTTAGTTATAAGGATACTGAGGTTGTTAATCTGTTAGCATAGCAAATGGTGCTTGCTGTAGCCGGGTTGATCAATCCAAATTAGGATTAAAGGGTCAAGATACCAGAAGTTTAGTAGTCGATACCAAGATTTGAGACATTTCCGAATTCCAGATACCAAATTAAACAATACAAAATAATAAAATCATACTCCTTTATTACTTTTTGCATACTGGTTTTTGAACATGTCATAATTCCCTTAAATATGAAACTATGTTTAATCATCAACGTACTTTCCTTCAAATGTATTACTTTAAATTATTAGCTTAATTTACATTTGACCAATTTTCTGCTCCAAATCTTATATTTCTTTCATGGTATCTTATATCATTGACAGTCTATCAAGAACATCATGATATAAAACCCTGTAATTGTGGGTTAAAGTTTGGAAAGCACTCCTGTTCCACAGCGACTCGTGCTTAAAACAAATCCACCAGTGCTCCCCAGACATTTTACAACATGGCCGCTGAAGCAGCACCAATAGTGTAACATCCTGTACTGCTCGCTCATCTTACAGTACCACCTTCATGCATATTTTACTTCTCTCTCTCTGACTCTTTCTTTCTCTTTCTTTTCGATGCACCGCCAAACCGACCTTTAAGATTAGTTGCATCTGTACTTCTTCAGCAGGTCTAAAAACAGTCCTGTGATGATGATAAGATAATCGTTTCTAAGGACAGTGAAATAGCTGCCATTTCTTCTCGACAAACCAAAGACCTATTCACTCAGAGAATGTCTAAAGGTAGGGACACACCAAGCTGACACCAAAGAACTCATACAGACGGACCCGACTGTTGCATCGCCTCACGTCTCCTGCGTCTTGGACATCAGTCGCACTGGAACACACCGCAAGACTTCAGCTGACGGCCAAGAAGCACGTACGAACTGCGCATGCGTGAGTGGCAATAACTCTCCTTACCAGCAGGCGGCGGTAGTGTGTATTCGTCATTCAAAAGAGGCAACAACCGGAAGACAGACTGCGTGATAACCGAGAGAAGAAGAACAGACTGCGTGATATAAACAAACAACAAATAGCGTGTGCGTTCCATGTTCACTCTACAGCGAGAAGCTCACGGGGCTTTCCCGAACCTGTGTCGATAGCTGGAGTTAAACGAAATCTCCTTCTTAATAGTTTGTTTGGGTCCCTCACTTCCGTTTCACTTCTCATGCACTGATTCGCTAGCTGAACAGCCAATCAGAGTGATTTATTTGACCGACAGCCTTTGGCTGATTGCCTCCCGATTCAACATGTAGAATCTGTAGGAAAAGACACGACAATGCGGGATACATCAATCTGAGTAGGGCGACAGGACGCTCATCGTCGGCCTGACATCCATCGACGGCCAAAATCGGCTTGGTGTGTCCGGGGCTTAAGGGGCAAAGTCAACTAATTGAACCAAAATGTGATGTTAATGGTGAACCTTATCCTTGATGTAACATTGGCAAGCTGCGTTACCATCTTCTTTATATCCCAGCTGGTAGGCAATCTCCACACATATATTTTATAGATGGTGTTGAGAAGCAGACGTCCCAATACTCCAAAACAACGATGGGCCATTTGGCAAAATGTCGATTACTCTGAAAATGCAGTGTACCTAACAGAAGAACATGGCTAATCAAAATGCAGAATGGTATTTGGATAACAACATTCGGAACAAAGAATTTAATTGGTTAAAAATGTATTTCCGCTGGTATGAATCACCTGAAATCAAGGCTCCACTGGGTTGTGCATTCATTCAATCATAGGAACCCCAAAATATGTTTGAATACATTTCTATCTAAAAAATGTAGGCAAAAATCCTTGATTTCTTTTACCAGGTAAACTGACATAAGCTTTTACTCTTTCCACATTAATGCTTAGAGGACCAGATTACACCTCTGCGAGATACATTTATTTTTTAGTTGTGCGATATCCCTCGATGGTCCCTGCACTCCATGCTAACAAAACTGACACACAGTTACATGCAATTTAACAACATGTAGCTTAAGAGCAGCTAAGTTGTTTTTTCACTTTTTTTTAGGTCATACAAGTCATCCACCATTATTCCACTCAGCATGATGATCTGCTGATGACACATGGATGAGTTTGGTGTCATCAATCAAAGCTAAGTCAGGCAGAAAGACAGTTTACCACAGCCTCTCAGTGGGTTTCCTCTAGAAACAAGACTAAAAACGTGTTTCAGAACCTGCAGGCGCAGGTAAAGTGCTGAGGATCTCTCCCCGAGCGAAACAACTAACCTTTCCTTCCAGCCTTGTGTCTTTAATTTGTACTGGCAGACAATGAAATATTTACAAGGAACTCTACAGGCAATTACATTAAAAGTGTGTGGTTAGACACCGCCTACCCCTCGGCAGGCCCCTCGGTGGGAAGCCGAGGCCGATTTGGTGAATGGTCGCAAAGTTTACAACGTCAGATTTTACTCACTATCAATAATTCAGAGCTGGAAGAAGCAAAGAGTCGGAGGAAAGGAGGACAAGAGTGAACGGAAAGGAAGGGAAGGAGAGCAGGAGGCGACGTGAGGCGTTCAGACTGTGGTGATGTCGGCTGCACTTCAGTGTCCATTTGCTAAATGTGGCAGAAATACGCAGTGTGGCGGCCATGTTCTGCTCGCTGAAAGCTTCGCCGGTCATCTGACCCCAAAAGGGCCCATCTTGCACACTACACACAAATAGTATATTGGTCAAATACAGTGCATTCAGATAATTACACGTTTCACTCACTTACAGCACATCAACCGAATCACACACATTGAAAAGCTGCACACACACACGTCCCCCCTGGAGAGCGCTTAAAAACAAGGAAAACTACATTTAAGAATTTTGCAAAGAAAGGTGTTGTGCACGTGACATTTTCGTTTACTATCCCAAATGTTTTGACTTCTTCATTCAATACTATTTGGTATTTTACATTTAATGCAAATTTGTTCAGAGATATAATTAAGCTTTCTACATTTAAATGGACAGTTCTTGTGTTGTTTGATTTTGTATAATGCGTTTTGGGTTTTCCTTTCCTGTGGTCTGTGTTCCCTCCAGAGGGAGTTTCTCACACACACTCCCCCCCCCTCCTGCCTAAAAACGCCTCCATGTGTGTCCTTTGTTTACTTCCTGAACATAGTGACATTACTATGTAACACTTGTGCTTGTATTAGCTAGTGCTCCAACACATTGTACGTGGGCTAAGGGGCGGGACATCTCTAAGCATTTGACTTATCACAACAGAGCCGGCCAGCTAACCAATCAGAGCAATAGGAATAGGAATAGCAATAGGCTATAGTCCCTGGTTTCAGACAGAGGGTGAAAAGAGCTGCAGCAGCACAGGCAGTATGAGTAAAATAGAGCTTTTTGAACATTAAAGTATGAAAACATGTCAGAGACATTTAATATAAATATGAACATTCATCCTGGTCATTGTCAACATGGTGATCCGTTTTGCAGGTGACTTTCTCTGGAAGTAAGTGGTGACCTAAAGTCTGAACTTCCTCCTTTAGCCTGAACTCTTCCTCCCTCCTCTCCCTCTCCCCTCCCCAGCTGGACTCCCTGCGTGTTGCCGTCCGGTGTCGCCTTCCCAGAGGAGCGTCCTGCCTCCTGATGTATATTTGATGAGCGGGTGCTGGGGACCCTCTGGAGGGCCATGACTGCAGCGGGACAAAGGGCCTCGCTCAGGTTTCCTGCTGCCTGACACCCACACTGCTGCTCTTTTTGTGGAGGAGCCGCTGAGCCGGTTCTGGAGTTTCATCCGGGACAGAGGAGAGAGGCAGAGTTACCGTCAGCCGGCTGCACCTCCAGCTTTTACTGCTCCGGGAAACAGTCACCATGCATCTGATGTTGCTTCATATGTGCTAAACATGCGTCACTACAAACTGAATTTGAATCATTTATATTTGAATATGAATTGCAAAACTTGAATAATCGCATTAAAAATATAATTTGATTCACATCATTTGAATTTGCATGATAATCTTGAATAATTGCATTGAAAAACTGAATCTGAATAGCATAATTGGCAATTTAATTTAAATATACTTTCACATTTCTGGTGAATTATTTTCTGCCAATATACAGTACATGTTTGATCCCTTTGTTTCTCAATAAATTGTCACTTTTATAAGGAGTAAACTCTCAATGGTACCTATACTAAATACTGATAATAATTCATTGTTGTGAATTTAATTTTGGTAGGAAATTGAGGCTGAAATCCCTTTTAAGTACAAAAGCAACCTTGACCTTGACGAAAAAGGAAATCTTCCTATGGCTGTGCAGAGGAGAGGATGTTCAGCGGAAGGAAACATGCATGCATATGTATTAGATATTTGTACTTAAAGGTGGGGTATGGCATTTTGGAGAAACCAGCTCGAGCGCGCTAGAATTTGAAAATACACAACCGGAAAAATCTGCCCCTTCCTTCAGACTTCCTCACAGAGCCCCTCCTCCAACACACACGAACGTGCACATGACCAATGAGGGCACGAGATCAGTTTGTGCCCCGATGGAAGGCTGACAGGCAGGTAGGCCATCCAGTTACTTTAGCCGGCTCAGATGATTGGTCGGGCTTTTTATAGCGCCACGGCTTCCACTGATGAGATTTTTTAATGTATTTATTGTCAAAGCATTTCATGTATTAATTGCTATCAGGATGTTAAGAGCATTCCATGGAATATAACAACAAGTGTTTCTGAAATAAATTACATAACCCACCTTTAATGTTCACCTTACATATTTTCCTTCCACATGGATTTCATATTTATAATTGTGTATTCTTATTGTCAAATTGTCCTTATATCTATTTAAAATACACCGATCTTTACTTAAAGACTGCTAATTAAACTCTTTGTATTACCATCATTGTGCATTATAAGGTCAGTCCTAAACTGATTTAAGTTGCAAATAAAAACACAGCCATCACTGCACCTAAAACATATCAGAGTACTGATTGGTTTAATTCATATTTAATTTCAAACAGGAAATGTTGAGAACAGTAAACAAAATATGATGATGGAAAATAAGACGTACACCATGTTCACAAGAAATTGAACGGATTCATCAATTGGGAAATATACACAATATATTTATATATTGTGTATAAGATGGTTCGTGTTTTGTAAAAAGCTTCAATGGAGGAGAAGCTCTATTATTATTATTATTTATTAGCCTATAGTAGCCTACATGTAGCAACAGCCAGATAATCACACACATAGAGGGATTACCTGAAGACCCCCGGACCCTTCCCCCCCTCGGGAGCCTCTTTAGGTGATTATTGGGATAATTATTGCGTTTTATCGCGCGCGTGTCTGCCGGAAATCCCCTCTTTGATTGACAGGTTGCTGCCCCGCTGACCTCGCGAGGCTCATCGGTAAATATTTTATCGTCTGCTGCTCGCGCTCTTTAGTTCCCGTTCAGACCTGTTTATTCTTTAATTGAGAGAGAGAGAGGTGTGTGTGTGTGTGTGTGTGTGTGTGTGTGTGTGTGTGTGTGTGTGTGTGTGTGTGTGTGTGTGTGTGTGTGTGTGTGTGTGTGAGAGAGATGGGGGGGGGGCTTTACTACGGCCACAAAGTAAATGAAGCATGATTAATTAATGTATTAATTGCCAAGAAAGTGAATGGGGTTCAGGCAGAGGAATTCCTACATCAATTAAAAGCAGAATGAGTAAAGAGAGAGAGAGAGAGAGAGAGAGTAGAGAGAGAGAGGACGAGAGCGAGAGAGCAGGAGAGACGAGAGAGAGAGAGGAGAGAGAGATAGAGAGAGAGAGAGAGAAGGAGAGAGAGAGATCGAGAGAGCGAGAGAGGAGATCCGTCGAGGAGGCGATATCTCGAGATACTCTAGTCTAGATTGCGCCCCGCGAGAGATTATCGCGTCTCTATCTCCTTCTCTATATCTCTCTACTCTTCTCTCTCTCTCTCTCTCTCTCTCTCTCTCTCTCTCTCTCTCGCACATACTCTCTGGTTAATTGATTAATTGCTTTTCTGTCTTTTTCCAGTCATATTTCATATTTCCTGTAATATCATGGGATTATAAAGATGCATAAAGAATGAATGACACTCAGATAAGAGTGTGAACGTCAGAATGAATGATTATTAATTTATTATATTGATTAATTGTGATTTACTCACACAAAACATAATGTCTGACAATATCACGATCTGATTGGTCTTCTGAACCAAAACGAAATGCTCAAATGTAAATTCAGAAAATGTCATTCAAGATGAAATTTTAGGGTCAAACTAAAAACATTTGCTGTGACAAAATACTTTTATGCCAACAAACTAAATTATATATTTTTTTTAAATCCAGACATTTTAGAAAAAAGTAATTTATCATATTATATTTTGATCAATATGGGTAAGGCGGTCTAACACGTTCATTTTTAAAGCGAATGTTCCTTTAACACCGTCTAACTGTGGGGAGCCTATTTCTTCAGGTGTTGATTTTCAGTTATTTTGACGAATATTTCTGAGCCCTCACAGCATCCTTTCCAGAGAGCCAGGCACGCTTGGAGGCGTGGCTGCAGCCGGATAACTCCTCCTGATTGGTGGAGGCGTGCAGGAGGCGGGGGGAGGTTCCACCAATCAGGAGGAGGCTTTACGGCTGTGGTCCAATATAGGAGCTGGAGGCGAGAATCATCTTTATTATAGAACTCAGTCACAGGCGAAAAGGAGACAGGAGATCCGCAGGAGCCAGGAGTTACCTCTCCTCCTCTTTTCTGTTTTTAAAGCTGCATTTTCGAACACTTTTCCTGCAAAGCGTCTGGCTGCTCTTCCTCTCAGAGGTGTTTCTTTTTTAGAAAGTCTACCAAGGATCTGAAACCAGGACGACAGAAAGCGAAAGCTCCCACCAGTTCTGCAAATATGATGTCCATGAACAGCAAGCAGCCTTTCAGTATGCACCCCATCCTCCACGAGCCCAAATACAACCCTCTGCACAGCAGCTCCGAGGCCATCCGCAGGGCCTGCCTGCCCGGACAATCGGTGAGTCTCCTTTACTGCTGACTTCCTGTCATATGCAAACGACAACACTTCTAAAATGTCAGGGGAAATAGAGGAGGAATAACTTGTGTACTTTGTCTGGTAAATCTGTCAACTTCACCAGAGGAAGGCTTGTACATGCTTAGAAATGGGATAAGAACTGCAGTGCATATGATTTGTGGAGCTTTATTCTGACCTATTTGCTTTAGAACTGTAATAGTATGTCCTGTCCATTTCGAGGATATACAAAAGTAGTTTTTTGTATCATAAGAAACACATATTTTGATCACTGAAGTCAGCATTTTTACGCACCAGAAAACAGAGAGCAAGAAATGTGTCATGTTTGGAAACTTGAGAAAATTGAATGTGTGTAACAGCACATTTAAATAAAGAATAAATACACACATGAAATATAGAATTGAATACAAATGTTAAGATCAGATGTCACCAGAAGCACGAAGAGAAGAGTACACACCAATTTTGGCTACTTAAATGTCAGGAAGTCGGTGCGTAAAGACGCTCAAAAAGCCACATCTCACATTCAGGAGAGTGTGCTGCTGAAAGTGAGAGAAGGTCAAATATGAAACAGAAAGAGGACAACACGAGGGCTGGATTTTCTCAGCGCGTGTTATCTCATATTGTCACATTCATATTCAAACTCTTCTCATTTCATTGTCCGCAGAAATTATTCAGGAGATCGTAAATATTAATTTTAAATGAATTTCCATCCACTCTGACACACTTTGTGGGCGTTGGGCAGATCAGAGCTGGAGTTGCAATATATTGGTTTTGTTTAGTGAAAGAAGCATGGGAATTAAATTAAATTGTTGTCTGTGCTTTTAATCTCTAAAAGCTATTTTAGATATTTGAACTATAATAGTTGAGATGTAACTTTACCATGTCCACTGTTTATAATCTTGTTCAATTTAACACTCACGGTTAGATATTGCGAGGCTTTTACGTTTGGAAAATTATGTAAAATCATCCAAAGTTTTGTGATATTTAAATATGAACAACTTCGGACTTCTGGATAAGGATATTGACAACACTTTCGTTTTTCACTTGGTTTTTCACACATTTTGAATTAAAAATGATTTAGTTTTGTGGTTTTCTCAATATGTTTACATTATTTCTACAGAGAAATTAAAATAACCCATACTTAATGCATAGAAAGTGTTTGCATGGTGCAGTGGGACAAATAAATTGTTTAAATGTTGTTAAATAAAGTAATATGCCCTGCTCTAACCGGCCCTCTCTGCTCCCTCCGCAGCTGCAGGGCAACATCTTCGCCGGCTTCGATGAGACTCTGCTGCAGAGAGCCGAGGCTCTGGCCGCGGTCGACATCGTGGCCCAGAAGAGCCACCCGTTCAAACCAGACGCCACCTACCACACCATGACCACCATGACCAGCATGGCCTGCACCCCCAATTCCTCCTCCGGGCACCTGCACCACCCCTCCGTGCTCAGCTCGCACCACCACCCGGGGCACCACCAGTCCGCGCAGGTTCTGGATGGAGACCTGCTGGACCACCTCACACCGGGGATCTCCCTGGGAGGCATGTCCGGCTCGGACGTCTGCTCCTCGGCCTCGCACCAAGCGCACGCCGCCCACATGTCGGCCATCAACCAGCACATGCAGCACCACCACCACCAGCAGTCCATGAACATGCACCAGCACGCGCTGTCCCACAGCTCCCTGGGGTCCGGCGGCTTAGATTCAGAGCCAGACCCCCGGGAGCTGGAGTCTTTCGCCGAGAGGTTCAAACAAAGGCGGATCAAACTCGGGGTGACACAGGCAGACGTGGGCTCCGCGCTCGCAAACCTTAAGATCCCCGGGGTCGGGTGTCTGAGCCAGAGCACCATCTGCAGGTTCGAGTCCCTGACGCTGTCGCACAACAACATGGTGGCCCTGAAGCCCATCTTGGAGGCCTGGCTGGAGGAGGCGGAGCGGGCGCAGAGGGAGAAGATGAACAAGCCGGAGATATTCAGCAGTGGGGATAAGAAGAGGAAAAGAACCTCAATTGCAGCCCCGGAAAAGCGTTCATTGGAGGCTTATTTCGCCGTGCAGCCGAGGCCCTCGTCGGAGAAAATCGCAGCCATCGCGGAGAAGCTGGACCTGAAGAAGAACGTGGTCCGGGTTTGGTTTTGCAATCAGAGGCAAAAGCAGAAACGAATGAAGTTTTCTGCGACGCACTAGGGTCTCTGTCCCGTTTACACAAAGACAAATCAGAGGCAAGATGCTGCTGCTGCACACTGTCAGAAAAACACGGTACACCGGGGAGCCTGCTGCCTAGTGCGCACTTAAAAAATCCATACTAACAAGTCACATTTTATTAAGTTGTTCGCCTTCAAGAATTCAAATGAACCTTCATCGAAAACGTATAATATGCTGTTTCTCCTCAATGGCTGAATTCGCTGAAGAAAAATCACATTTTCGGACAAATAAGGGACTAAATGTCTTCATTACAGTGTTGACCATCTCCAAAGGAGCTGTGGGAACGTTTTCCCAGAAAGTATCCAACGAAGCGAAACAGCTTCACGTCTCTGGAGTTTTCAGGCCTATTTCCGAGGGTGTGGGACACCTGACGACTTTGACTCAGTATAACCAGGAAGTGTTTGTTGTTGTATTGGAAGGTTCAGCCTAACGGAGCTTCACAGACCACTGGATTCAACGGTGTATCTTTTGTATTCTGACAGTGGAGACGGAGCATCGGGACTATAGGAGAAAGACTGAGATCCTGTCCCAAAACTCTCAAATCTTTATGTTTCTCCACAGAATTCTCTCTGAGACACGCCAGAAAAGTGATCATCAGAAAGAGAAGGGGAACATTGCTCCGTCCCATTCATTCATATGGCAATTATTGTACAAAAAATAATCCTAATAATGACGGGAATCGAGGAAAAACTGGCCTCGTTAGTCCGAATAGCTTTTTTATATTTATCATTGTACATATTTGTGAATATGTTGCACCTCCGCGTGTGGAAAGCTCATTGAAATGTATTGGATTTTCTGTCTTTTCTCCCAGGTGTTTGTTTCTGTAGGGAATTCAATAGTTTTTTGGGACAAATGGAGTAAAAATGGCTAATTCATGAGGCTCACTAAGTGTAATCCATTGCATGGTTTACTCGTAAAAGGGGAGAGGGCTTATTTTGTCTCCAAACATATGAAAATAACTCCCCTAAAAGTGAATGCATTGCAATAAGAGAGAGGCACACAAACACACGCACGACACATTCACACGGTATAGCTGTGTGGCTACCTCATTACGCAAGTGTTGGCACGTTCATGGTGATTTAAAAACACACGCAAACACACACGCTTAAAAAGAAAAAGAAAAAAAGACGAGTAGGAACATTTTTGTTTGTTTTGAAATGTGTTTTTTTCCTTGTTTCTTATACCAGTTCAATGGCGAATTAGGCCTAGACAAATTCACTGATGTGTAAACCAGTTGTATATGTTCACTGCAAGGATGCTTTGACAATCAAATTATTATTATTATTATTATTAATTTGTTTATCCCCCTTTTGTCCTCATACAATGTATTATTATTATTATTATTATTATTATTATTATTGTTATTATTATTATTAGTATCTCTGACACGTTTGTGGAGCGCACTTTGTAGATAATCCAATGAAGGGAAATAGTCGGCCTTATTTATTTATTTATACATTTTTTTCAACACTTCTGAGAAATGTCATGTTTTGTTTTATTTTCTTTATACTGCCCTTAATTTATTTATTTAACTTAATTTATTTTGGAGGGGGGAAAAAATCATATTTCATTTGTGAAAGTGTGCTTTAAATGTGTCTGTGTAAACGACAGAAGCTGAAATAAACCGTGCACGTTTTACTTCGTTCTCTGACAGCCTTTCTTTGAAATAAATAAAACGTCTTTTGAGCTTTACTATAATAAAATAACTTACGTTTTTTAATCAAAACGACCATTTATATTTGTTTAATTCTTTAGAAATCGATAACTGTGATCGGCTTGTCATCACATTAACCTATGTTTGCTGATAGAGGTGTTAATAGTCTTTTCTTATAGATAGATTTAATGGACTTTGCAACATGAGCTTGGTGCAGAGCAGCTGCTCCTCTGAAACAGGAGAAGCTGGAGGTGAAGGAGGTCCGTCTGGAAGCTGCTTCCCAGAGCTGATGAATAGGATTTGATACTTGAGTGACTCTAATATTGATCAACTTGGCCGGGTATGAAGACTACACGGCTCTATCACATCCAGCACTACGCAGACAGGGCAGCAGGCTCTATCTGTCTGAGGCTTTTAGCAGACTAACAGGAAATACCTTACAGAGAGTGGAGCCGATAAACACACATTTCAAAGTTAAAAAACGTGTAGAGTCAAACTAAAAAACAACGGGCATTGATACAACAATAAATACAAACACATGTTTATCTTTCTGCTTGATAAAATCTGTAATCGATTGACTTGAGCTGGACACCCACAGTGCTCCAGTTTAGACTGAGAGTTTTAGACTAAATAAGAAAAAGTCCCCTGACAGACACCCTGAACAATTCGTTATACTTTAAATGTAATTTAAGTCTTCCTACTTCAGGAAAATACTGAAACGGAAACATTTCTTTATAATTTTGTTAAATATTATTTTATAGGATAATGAGTCTTAAACTACTGCAAACTGTTTGTCAAATGTAAGCAGGTGCATAATAGAATGTAAACTATCTCCAGTTTAAAGGTAGGGTAGGTAAGAATGGAGAAACCAGCTCGAGTGCGCTGGAACTTGAAAATACACAACCGGAAAAACCTGCCCCTTCCTTCAGACTTCCTCACAGAGCCCCTCCTCCAACACACACGAACGCGCACATGACCAATGAGGGCACGAGATAAGTTTGTGCCCAGATGGAAGGCTGACAGGCAGGTAGGCCATCCAGTTACTTTAGCCGGCTCAGATGATTGGTCGTGCTTTTTACAGCGCCACGGCTTCAACAGATGACTTTTTTTTTATGGATTAATTGCTATCGGGATGTTAAGAGCATTCCATGGAATATAACAAAAAGTGTTTCTGAAATAAATTAACCTTTAATAGAAACCCCCCGTGTATAAAAAAATGTTAATGTTAGCTGCCCACTCCGACACTTTTTTGAGGTTATAGGCCTATTTATTTCTGCATGTACAACAAAATTGTGAAATTGTGAAACACACATTATAAACTCCACCTGTCTCCGATACATGATTCGAGTTGGATGTCTCTGTCCCTCAGCTTCAAGTTCAAAGTATCAATTGTATTCATAAATTCAGCCAAATATTCCTTCTAGTTATATTTCTGTCAGACATACAACATATCTGCTTATGAGTTCAAAAGAACAAGAACAAAACAACTAATTACACATTTCAGAGCAGTGCATTTTGTATAAATCGAATTATTATAATTAATATGAAGTAATGATTTTAAAAAATCGACACTTATGTGCTTTATATTTACATTTTAAAAAAGTATTAAACGAGAGCAGCATATGGAATTAATTGTGCATGATTCATGTATGCACATAAGTTATAAGCATGTGTGTGCATGAGTCTTCATTTCAGAATCGGTGCAGTATTTCTTTTTACAGTGTTTTTGCAGATTACAAAAACACAAAATGCTCCATGCATTAACAATATGGCAGTATGTTTATCCGGAAATAGAGAAATAAAGAAAGATGTAGGGTTAAGGTGTCTATTTAAGCATCAACAAACCAGAGTGCCATGAAATTCCCTATCTGTGTATTTTATTTATACCAGTGTTTTATTTTTCTCTTTGCAGCTCAGCAGGTGGTTTCGGCACCATAAACTCCTTATTAATGAATAATAAATATCAGCTGTTATGATACTATTGATTTTTGAGTGTGTTTGTTAAGAAGGTGCTTTTCTCTGTCGTACAACATCAGCTCGGGCCTTTATCCCCTCGGAGCAACTCAATACACGCTACAAGCTACATGCTAGGCTACATGCTACAGACTATAAATGCTACAGACTTCATGCTACACGTTATAAGATACAAGCAATACAAGCTACATGCTACAGCTATGCTAAGTTATGTTATGCTACAGGCTACCGGCTACAAGCTACAAACTATAGCGACAAGCTACTGGCTTCATGCTGGCTAAAAGATTCAAAGTATGGGTGCAGGCAACACAATATAAGCCACAGCCTACAGGCTACAGGCTACAGGGTGCAGGCTACAAGATAAGTGATAAGATACAGGGTGCAGGCTACAAGATACAAGCGATAAGATACAGGGTGCAGGCTACAAGATACAAGCGATAAGATACAGGGTGCAGGCTACAAGATACAAGCGATAAGATACAGGGTGCAGGCTACAAGATACAAGCGATAAGATACAGGGTGCAGGCTACAAGATACAAGCGATAAGATACAGGGTGCAGGCTACAAGATACAAGCGATAAGATACAGGGTGCAGGCTACAAGATACAAGCGATAAGATACAGGGTGCAGGCTACAAGATACAAGCGATAAGATAGAGAGGCGAAGTCCCTCCCTTTCCGGGGGAGCTCCATGGGACCTTATTTCAGAAAAAGTATGTATTGAAGTCAATGGAGAGAAAGATTATCTTTTGATCCCGTTTGAATTGTGCCACAAATTACACATATGATGTTTGTCAATTTAAAAGATAATTTAGCAAGTTAAAAAAAAAAAATGTGTCGTAAAACTGCGAAGTAACACATTGTGTGAAACCGCTCAATGGACTACATCTCCCATCTCGCACCACACACCAAGACGGCCGTCACGTTGGAACATTTCACTTCTTTCTTTCAGAACGAGGCGGAAAGTATTAAAAGAGGTGAAAATCACTCCAAGTCTGGGCGTGTTGAGAGCTGTGCACACACACAAGGGGAGTTAGTCGGTTCCTAAGAGCCAGCATGCGGGACCGGGATTCTGAGATTTGTAGTCTTTCTAGTTGCGTATTTTTCATAGTCTTATATTTCAACAGTTTTACGACAAACTGTGACTTTTTTGACACGGAAATTATTTTTTAAGATTGATAAACATCAGATGTGTAATTCGTGGCACAATTCAAACGGGATCGAGAGATACGTTTTCTCTCCCCATTGACTTCAATAGATACTTTTTCCGAAATAAGGTCCCATGGACCGGAAGTAGATGGGCGGGACTTCACCTCTCTATACAGGGTGCAGGCTACAAGATACAAACTACAAGTCAGGAAACTACAAGCTACAGGCCACAGGTTAAAGCTATGGCCACAGGATCTGTACAAGAATTCCACCATTCCTATTCTAAGAAGAGCCATGAAGGAGAACATAATAGGCCTACTTAGGTCATTTGTTTTGACGGGAAATATCTCACAGATAAGACCCTTTCACATCCTCTTTTTTGAAATATAAAAAACAAGAAAGAAAAATACTCAAACAGACAAAGACAGAGATGACAGAAAATAACGGTAAAGGTAACATTCTTCCAAATAAAAGTAACGATGATGATCCTATAAGTAATATTACAATACATATTGACAAAAAGTTAGTTTTTCTAAGCCCCACTATGAATTTTATAACTTGAATATTGCTCTGATGGATTTCACCAGCTCATTGATTAATCATATTTAAGACATCAAATTTAAAATCGACTTTTATATTGTGCGTTATCTAATATTTACAATTACTTCTTGCCTGGCAGACAGTGGCTGGCATGTTGGTCCATAACAAAGAATGTAGTACATGGCTTCATCAAAGTTTAATTGTGGAGCTGCTCTCCAGTTGAAGCCTATAAATTATATATATTTGACCGTGTAATCAATGTGAACACTGTATCTACTTTCCTGAGACAAAGTGACGGGATGCAAATTATACAGAACTAAAAATAAGCTTTGAACTTTAATTCATGACTTCATTTCATTTCATTCCAATAATTTCCTGAATATTTATAACAAAGCACATTGAGTTTATTTAACAGTTTTTAGAAAAGATTGCACAATCAAATTATAGGGTGTGGATATTTAGAAGAAATCCCTGTCTCTTTTTTAGGAGCCTAACTTCAGCCTATAGCACCTGCAGTCTAAAACAGTTGGTTTAATAATTAAAAACTACAAAAAAGACCGTTTTCCCTATTGGTTAGTGTTTAGCATGTGATCTGTTCTCCAGCAGGCTCCACCCAGGATAGTGGCTGCTGTTGTTGTTGTTGTTGTTGTTGTTGTTGTGGATGAGCGGATAAAAGAGCTTTTCCCAGGGCAGCCGTAGTTAATTGTTTGATTTAAATAATTAAGAAACGGGAGGCCTCATTTTTCTCCGCTGTGTTGTCCTGTTTCAGATCCAAACAAGAGCAAATCAGACTGCAGCTTATCCCCTCACACACACACACACACACACACACACACACACACACACACACACCCACACACACACACACACACACACACACACAACACACACACACACACACACACACACTCACTCACTCACTCACTCACTCACTCACTCACACACACACACACACGCACACACACACACACACACACACACACACACACACCATGTATACATCACTTCAGGGGACATTACATTGACTTACATGCATTTCCTGGAGACTTATCCTAACCTTAACCATAACCAACACATGCCTAACCCTAACCCTTACGGTAAGGGTTAATGTTAAGGGCCTTACCCTTACCATTAACCTAAACAAGTCTTCACCCTAAAATTAATGATTCCTCCATGGGGACCTCCATTTTGTCCCCATAAGGGAGGCGAGCCCCCACACGTAACTATGTAAACAGATGTAGGTCCCCACAAGTATAGTAATCCGGCCACACACACACACACACACACACACACACACACACACACACACATACACACACACACACACACACACACGGCTGTGTGCCAACATCCTGATGCTTACCAATGGGAAATGAAGTGATGTACAGCCTCTCTGGTGCACACACACACCCAGCTAAGTTTAAAACAGACAGCTTTTTTACTTTATCCCCCAAAGCATTTTCTAAGTGCTCTGATTGTTGGTGCCACTGTTGCAAAGAAGAGAACAACACGGGACGCACAATGGTTTCCAAACAATCTAAGAAACAGAGACAGTGAACACAAGGATTTATCTACTTCTCATATATGTCGTATAACAACATGGCTACCGCTATCAGCCTTGAGTTAAACAACTGCGATTAATAAATCGGTTTTGTTACTGATCTAACTTAGTAAAAAAAAAAGAAGTCTTATTTGCCATGGGGCACTCGTTCCCACACTTAACATCACTCTCTTCCTGATGTAAGATACTCTTTGAGTTGCCCATTAGCAAAATGCTGATGCTACCTGTGTCTCTGAAACCAGACACTTAGCAGCCCAGCAGCCCAGCCATCCACTCTGATCTCAAATTGCTGTCATTATTCTCACGACCACAAGAGGCCACTTGTCAGGAAAACAAAAACATAAGGCGCATTCACACCGCAGTACTTTTCCCACAAAGGTTCATGCGAACTTAGTTCATGCGAACTCTTTAGTTCGCATGAACTAAAGAGTTCGCATGAACTAAGTACAGATTGCGTTCACACCGGAAAAAGTCACTGGGGGTGGATTAGGCAAATGAAGCCGCTGACGTCACTTCTTCTTCTTCTGCTTTGGGTTTACTGGCAGGCTACAAACCACTTCACGGCGTATACTGCCCGGCCGGAAGTCCCCGGAGTTGGGGACTGGCTTCAGTAGAAGCTGCTGGGACTCCCAGCAGCTTCTACTGAAGCCTTCCGAGTAAATCGCCAGAACGCCGACACCTCCTCATCTCCACCGCTCCCATGTTTTATTTTGTGTTGCCATAAGTTAGTCTCTCTGCGTTTCTGCGCTGGGCTAATGCTAATGCTAATAATGCTAATGCGAGGATAATAAAATGGCGGCTTCACAAAACTTTTTGGAAGTTTTACGGGGCGTGGTTTGCAATCCGCCCAGCCAATCAGAAATATAGCTCTTTTCTCACAAAGAGCCGCTCGAAAGTCCCTGCTCTCTAGCAGGGACTTTCGAGGGGGTAAAAAGGTTCTACATGAACTAATTTTAGTACCGGCTCTTTTTGGTGTGAACGCGATAAAGAGTTCACTGAACTAAGTTCGCATGAACCTTTGTGGGAAAAGTACCGCAGTGTGAATGCGCCTATTGGTTGCTTAAAGCGATTGGATGTAGTCCCAGAGCACAGTCTGTCGGCCAACCATTCTCAATTGGGAAACTTTGTTAGCTCTGGTGATGAGTGGGGGTTTACTATGTCTACACAATTAAACATATTGTTCATTCAACTATTAACGTTGTGATCGTTGCTGTGCAAAAAAGGCCATGCGTTTCTTGAATTATATGCAAAAGGAAAAGGACAATGAGCCACTCCTGAGGTATCACAGAGGTCGTGTGCCACTTAAAGAGAGCAACACAGAGATCAGGTAATGCTTCAAGGACCTTGTCTTTCTATTAGCATGACAACCAGACTTAGTATTGGATGTATCTGCAAACTGTTCACTGTACAGTAATCCACTTACCACCCTGCAACCTCTCCTCCTGGAAACTCAAGCATGTTTTCAAGGCAATGTTAAAGCATAGAGAACTTATCAAAATGTAAATATTAGATATGTTGCTTTAAATTCCCAACCATCAGAAACTCCATGATTTAGGTGCAGGATAATGACTGCCCTGTTTGAAATTAGAAGCCCATAGCCATGCAGCATTACATTTCCTATATTATGTCGATGTCAAAGCATAATGAATAAATATTTGGTAACAGACAAATGGCAGAAGTAGCTGTTTAAGACGTCGGTTTGTCTGTATGCATTTGGATAAGTAAGGCGATTTTATTATCTTCTCTGCATCTTCATCTTCTGCAGGAAAATGAAATGTTACAGGTACAGATACAGAAGAGCTTTAACGTGGGCCTCAATGCAACACTCCAGTGCTTTTGCTACTCCGATTTTAAAATATGCAAATCAGTCTTATTCAACACCGAGGGAAGATATACACATCAAGTCAGCTGTGTGGTCTCTGTAGTGTTTGGTCCCTCACCAGCACTAGTACGCCTACTTTGTGATAGATGCCCAGAAGCAAGCAGAATCCTTAGGACTAAGCATCAGATGCCGTTAATTCCACTCTCTTTCAGATTACTCCATCCACTCCTCTCCGGCTTGTGTTTTCCATGAAGCGAGGAAGCGCATTTTCATAAATAGACCTTGGCCGAGCGCTGCGGCGATGAAATTTTAATGAAGCTCCAAGTCTTGAGTGCAGCGCCGGGGCCTTGGAGAATCAGCCCACTGTTACATTACTATGGCTTTCTCTCCCAAACACACACACTAATGCAAACATAACCCCCCCCCCCCACACACACACACACACACACACACACACACACACACACACACACACACACACACACACACACACACACACACACACACACCACACACACACACATACAGCTTGGTTGCAGTGGTGCATGGGGCAGCCGGCTGCATATTGACAGCGTGGCTGGAACAGGACCAGATTAAGGGGAGGACGTGGTGTGTGTGGGTCTGTGTGTGTGTGTTTGTGCGTGTGTGTGTGTGGGTCTCCGCGTGTGTGTGTGTGTGTGTGTGTGTGTGTGTGTGTGTGTTGGGGATTCAATCAGTCGATGTTAGTGAGTTTTTATTTATTGTATCTTTTAGGGTATCAACCCGTAATTGTTCGGTTATGGAGATAACAACAGTTTACACTGACGGTCTCACACACACACACACACACACACACACACACACACACTGACAACACACAGTGGAAGTGTTCAATTGTGTTGATGCAATATTTATTAGTGGTGCACGGAGATAAAGTCTGCATTTCAGCCATCTGAAGGAGTGTTCATTTATAGAGGAACACATGTGTGTGTGTGTGTGTGTGTGTGTGTGTGTGTGTGTGTGTGTGGAGGTGAGGGAGGTTGGGTGACGACATTATGCATATGAGGCGGTAATTAAAACATGGTGGCCATAATTAGGAACATTGTATAACTAATCAGGCCTAATGAGCATCGGGGGCGGGCCAGGCGGTGATCAAACGGCCGAGTGATGAGGCCTAATGGGCGGGGAGCGGAGTGACAGTCCCTCCGTTAACTCAGCAGCACCGCATCATTACTGTTTATCGTTAGGACAATAATGAGACACACATCTGGGGGGAAAGGAACATATCCAATCACATGCATGAAATATGGGTTAAAGGGAAGTGGAAACATATTTATTGTGTATGCAAGATTGTGCGATTTTATTAGTATTATCATTATTATATTAATTTGTATTATTGTATTTGTATTATTTTGTTTTGGTGATCATATATTTACGAAGCAGTTACAGGATCCACTTGGTCCGTTCCAGACGCGATGAAAAATGCAATGCCATGAATTATAAAAAGCATAACAATATCGTAGCAGCGATATCAATATTTACACAGCAGGAATCCCAGATCTTGGGAAATCCTTCTAAAGAAGAAGAACAAGAAGAGTTTGACAGGTTTATCAAAATACAAAGAGGCCTTTTCGAACCATGACACGGTTTAGATCGAATTAAAAAATAGTACATGTTATTCTAATGACAGGAAAGGACCGAGAATAGGCCTCCAGTATACATCCTCAGCAAATGGTTCAGTTCATGTCTGAAGACGTTGCCAGGCTGTCACTGATATTACATAAGTAAATAATTACGCTTTGATTCTTTATTGGCATACATTTCCGGAATCGCTCCCCTGTTATAGCCTGTGTGTCTCGTTTGTGTCAAGCTTCACGTTAAATATGCGATTTCAATTCTTATCAATAATGTAGCACACAGCCGCCATTTAAATATTCATTCCGCGTTTACACTCAGTTTATACAGACAGTATTTGCTGCGTAAAGTTAACATGAGTCATATTCTCTGTTACAGTCAAATAAAGAATGAAAACGACCTGCTGCGCTGCAGACGTTTTGTCTTCCTCTGCCAACCTGTAACTGCATCTTTATTTCATGTGCACGATGAGAGACCCCGCCCGCCCCGCCCGGTAAATCAGCTATTAATAATAAACCATTGATATATAATGGTTTATTATTAATAGCTGCTATATACGCACATAATATGTACGAATCATTTAAATATAGTATTTACATTATTATTACCATCACTTTTATAATAATCATTATAGTCTATGTGCTTTAATATAACGATATATGCAAAGCATCGATTCACACACCTTGTACTGCTGGACATGTTTCCCAAATGTCTCCCTGTCACGCACACATGCATGCACTACCAACGTATGTGCACATGCACGC
>CADEHL010001001.1:192500-220000 GCA_902827135.1 Harpagifer antarcticus | reverse complement strand
TATGGCCTGTGGGATGAAACTGTCCCTGAGTCTGCTGGTTTTACGATCCACATGTATAAGGCCTCTCCTTTCCATGTGGTCATGTGACTGCACATGTGGATCTGACAGATGCTGTTACAGGGAGCAGAGAGAGGTCAGCCCCCCCCCACAGCTCCTGCTTCACAAACAAACAGTGGGAGTTTGAACGCGGGTCGCACGTCAAGCGGAGTCCCTGCTGAGACCCGGCAGCTCCGCTTCCTTTCCGGTGAGGATTAGAGCCGAAAACACGACTCCTCGCATAACCGTGCATAATGACCGCCTGCGTACAGTCACCCCCCCCCCCCCACCCTCAACCTCCCCTACCTCCCCTTTCTGCAATCAGCTCAGTGAGGCGGGATGCAGAACAGAATCAGCCCTCCCCCCCACAAACCCCGAAAAAGTAAACACCGCCTCTCCCTTCCCTCGCCAATTGTTATTCATAGAACGTATAAATATTTAATTCCATCTAAGGATACCTTTTGTTAACAGAATTACCGTACAAGCCTTGCAGCCCATAAATCCCTCAATGAATTTAAATTCTCCGTACGTGTGATGGTTCAGTTCTTCATACTGGTGACTGTGTGTGGTGACACTAGTTTTAGAGGAAGGAGGAAGAAGATGAGGATGAGGATGTTTGAGTGAGAAGACGAGAGGAAATGATGGAGGAAGAAGGAGACGAAAGAATGGAGGTGATAATCAAGTGGAGGAGAAGGACATGGAGTTGAGGAAAACAGGAAGAAGGAAAGGTGACAGAGTAGGGAGTTCAGTGTGTATGAAGTAGAAGGGGAGATACAGGTTCAAGGCGTCATACGTACATCTCCGGTCACAGGAGGTTCAGACAAGGAAAAGGAAGGGAGTATGGCAAAAGAAGAGTAGGTGTTTGAGTATGAGATGGTTGAGACCAGGGAAGTGAGGAAGCAGGAAGGAAGGATGGGAAATTACATTACATGTTAGACGCTTTTATCCAAAGCGACTTACTGTGGCCAATCCCCACAGGAGCAATTTGGAGTTGTCAGAGACACAACGACATGCTGACTGCAGTGGGGTTTGAACCTGTGACCCTCTGATCCAAACACCAAGGCTCTATCCACTGCGTCACACGCCTCCAAATAACTGAAATAACTTCGGGAAGAGTTTGACAAGGAGGAAAAAAAGAGATGGAGGCATTGACTTGTATGTGAAGATGCAGATGCTAGAGGTTAAAGAAAGGAACACATTTGATCAAAAGAAAGTGAGAAAGTGAGACAGTGAGGCAAATAGACGAGATTTACAAGATAGCTGAACAAACAATAGCAGAAATTGGAAAGAAAGTGCAAGGAAGAAGAGGGAAAAGTGAATAAGTATACTCAGAAGGAGAGGCGATTGATCTGGAGCATGTGATCCAGCTCTTTGTCTTCCTTTGGAGGCATAAATAATGTATTGATGAGTTCTGATGAGAACATTAACACTAGGGATGATCCTAATGAGCACACTGAATGATCTGACGGGCCAACACTGTAATCACACAACACACACACACACACACACACACACACACACACACACACACACACACACACACACACACACACACACGCACACACACACACCAAACAAAATATATGGAAACCTATTGATTCCCATTAAAGTCAGCGGCTTTGATTCCTCAAGAAGGACGGGGCATGGAAGGAGTCAATAATTTCTCTCCTGTTTCTAACCCACTTCCATTTCAATCGAGGCGTTTGTTTGGCCAGCCACTGGAGATTAAGACCTGTTGAAGCCACTGTTCGAGAGAGCCTGAAGACTGTTGGCTCGCCATTAAACTTTAATCAGCCTCGCTTGGTGTTAATAATATTCTTTCCCCCCCTCTTTTTTAATGAAATTCTTCTTTTTTTTCTTCATATAATTCCCCTAAGCAGGACTGAACGGATGGTGGGGAAGAGGGTACGCTGTTTCTCATGGAGCAAAAAGGTTTCAATTGGGGCTCTTTGATAGCTCTTAATAATATCCCCATGGTTGACGGATGAAATCAAATGGAATGATAAGTCTTTGATTTATGTCCTGAACATCGAACCCGAGTGTGTATAACGGAGCCGAAGGAGTCCGTTTGACTCGTTCCTTTGGTCAAAAATAATATCCTATGCCCAATCCAGGAGCTTTTGAATTAGCGTGATCACAAAGATTTCAACTAGTTAAACATGTGGAGAACTCTATCAGCCTGAATGAATGGGGGTCGGAGATGAAGGAGAGTCCGAGGCTTTACTAGATATCGTCACAGTAGATTCAATATATTTCTAGTAGGAATTACTTAGGAGTAGATACTAGTAGTTCCCTCAGAGTTGGTTTTGGTCTAACCCAATGGAGCTCATTTCATGACAATAGGTAGAATAGTTGAGCATGAACAATGGAAAACCCATTTAATTATTAGTTAGTAATTATAATGAGTCCCTTTCTGATGCAATGTATGATATAGTTGTCCCTTCTTCCACCATGGAAGCCACCATGTAAGCATGATAAAGGAGAAACAACTGGTCCGATTGTAATGCAACTTGATGGAAGGATGTAGCATGGGCCAAGGGAGAACCAGTTTAATTTGGGGGATATTCAAAATCACAAGTATTAAGGCAGAATTGTTTTATTAACTTAAAAAGCGTTGGTCGAGGTGTGTGGTTTCCGAAGTAAGGTCCTGTGTTGGTTACGGGAAAGAAAGAACACCATAGGTCTTTTTCAGAACAGGTTTTTTATTTCTACCTTACCACCAAGGAATTCCTGATGTTGGTCGGTTCAGTTCAGCATGATTAAGACTCGTAGCCCGATTCGTATGCAACTTGGTGGAAGGATGCAGCATGAAACATTGAGAACCCATTCAGTTTCGGAGCAGATCTGAATACACATCAATTTGACTTATAAATAAAACCTCGGCAGAAGTCTTGGCTCTCAAGAGTGGACTTCTTATGTTCCAACATCTTAGCAATTAACTTAATTTGTACAATGATATCATAACAAATCCTCAGCTAAGACTTTATTTTCAGAAACATGGAAGTCATATAAATATACCTACATATGTAAGTCTCTTTTTTTACCACAATCATAGTTGAGCTGTCCATTTTAAAATGCTGT
This sequence comes from Harpagifer antarcticus, assembly GCA_902827135.1. Taxonomy (NCBI): domain Eukaryota; kingdom Metazoa; phylum Chordata; class Actinopteri; order Perciformes; family Harpagiferidae; genus Harpagifer; species Harpagifer antarcticus. The sequence continues at coordinate 216,883 of CADEHL010001001.1, read as the reverse complement.
ATAAGACAGCAAGAGTACACTGATAGGCAGGGAGTCTACATTAAGTATGTAGGGTATGTATATTATGGTGTATGTAATATTAATAGCTTGTATTAGCTTAATACATGCTAGCATATTCATGATGGTCACCTAATGGAATGAAGTAGGGTGCTTCTCACGGTGCACAAAATGTCCTTTTTAAAAAAGCGATTTCAGCACAAGTGTAATTCATCACAAGAGCAAATGTTTTTTAATGTTATAAAACCTTAAGAGATAAAAAGATCCATCCAGTTCAGAAAAAATGAGCTAACTGTTTAACATGAAGGTATGAAAAAGTGAGTTTCAGATGACTAGAAAAGGAAGTACATACAGGGAGCACTCTTTTGACATATATCCACACATATCCTCTCAATATGTTTCAATGAGTTGAAATGGCTGTAAAGGAGCTCTGGGTCTCTGTTCCTTGAAATTAGTGATGTTACGTATTGCACCATTGAAAAGCCTCCTTAGGCTTCAATTACAATAATTAAACTGGAATAAATACAATATTGTTAACATGAAAATATGATTTGATGTTAATTGTTTAGAGTTATTCTAAGGCTTTACTCATTTGGGAATTCGGTATGAGATAGAGCACACTGTTGAGATGTCAAATCTGCCTGTTTTACACACTTTGACCAACAGGGGGGTTTGTGTTCAAATGAAGCCTCATGAGATGAACCCTTTTGCGAACCAATTGGCTGGAAAGCTTCAAAGATTCATAAGGTTTCATCTCGCCATCACTACTTGAAATAACCCAACAGATCTCAAAGGCATTACAAAACTGCAAAAAACATGCCCAAGAAACAAATGGCCTTTCTCCAAGCCAGTGTTCCTCAGTGATTGGGGGAAACAGCCTCAAGCTCACCCCAACATCAGTACAGGAAGTAAGAATATAGCATTAAAAAAACCAATATTTGCTAGCTTTCACATCAAACCCTGAAACTGCCATGACCATAGACCCCATCACCCACACGGGACTTACCTGTCTGTAGCTGTTCTGGTTGTAGCAAAGCTTCTGTTGCCCTTCCTGGACGACTGGAAAACATCAGAAAGGCGTTCAGACTCCTCAGCAGTCTTTGGATCATGCTCCAAAATCCAATCTTCCATCTCTGGCTTCACCATGGCCGACTATTCTTGCCCACTTCCTTCAGATGGACGTACAGCTAATTGGGTGTTTCACATTGCTGGATGTCCAGGGCAAAAAGCCTTAAGTGTCAGCAGTTAAGGTGGTTATAAACTGAACAATGTGGTCTTCAGGAGATAGTGGCAACATCTAAAACGATTAAACTGGTGCTCTGTATTTCAGCCACTTTAACTTGTGGTGAGAGAAGGCCCCATTCACATCACAAGCTTCATCAGACTGTTCCCTTCCTCTGGTCATCTTCACCTCTTCACATGGTCAAACCCACTTCAGACACCACCTGTTGGAATGACCTGGAAGCTTCAGATGCAGCAAATCCACCATTAGGGCATTTTTAAACACATATGAAATGCACCACTTGCTCCACAGCAAGGCCTGCTGCATTACTCACAATACCAAACTGGCATGGCACCAAGAGCAGCCATTATATAGCCCCCACCCTCAGGTGCTACCACCAACAGGGGTGCTATAGCTTGAACTGTGTACATAGAATAGTGCAACACACAACAATGATAATACACATGACTTTAAAATACTTGAGACACAATATAATATAGTTATGATTAATATATGAAAATAACTACAAGACATCTATCAACATGAATCTAACAAAAAATCACCACCACCCTAATTCATCCTACTCAGTGTACTCCTGCTGGAACCATGACAAAGGTGTTTGTTTACCTGGGGACTCTTTTGGCTGCGCACCTGAGACAGGAAGAGCACAGGTAAGTGTTTACTACATAATAATAGATATATGTAGCTTAAAATACCGCAAACAGACTGCATTGAATATAGTTATGTTGTTAATTAATACTTTGATTGAGCCACGGGAAGATCGCTCCGCGCGCTAATTACATCATGTATATAATTATGTATTTATTTTCTCACAGGCGCATCCAACCCAACCACCCGGATCTATGATAAACAACACGAGTTATGATTGCCTGCTGACATGAACACATCCAATAAAGGTTTCTAAACGCAACACTCACTTGTGTCATTATTATACAGATGTCCTGATAGTGTCCTGTGCAAAACGCTCTGCAGTATCTAACTGTGCTCAACCTAATGTGTGGCCTAGTAAAAAGACCTAACGCGTAACAGAGACTGAGATCACCTCCGCGAGCTAAACGAGCTTCCTTCATTACTCGAACACTTGCTGGTCATTGTCTTGCATTTCAATGTTTAATATACTGCTTCTTTACTGTCAGCTCCACAGAACAGCTTGTTTTATAGCAGTTGCACCAACTCCAGGCAGCAAGTCAAATTAATAGAATAATAATCCTCAGTAATAATGATAAGCAAAGAAACACGTTTAAAAAACACCCTCCTTTTATTCCGAATTTTTCCTCAGACAGGTAAAGTGGCTTTGATACCCTTTGTCTTCCAAAAATCACTATCAGAACATGTAGGCCTATGTGTCACTCCTAGCATGCTCCTGGTAACAACGATGTAAAGACTTATTTGTGTTCTTATTTTCTTCCTAAACATTAACTTTAAAGTGTAAATGTAACCATTATCAATCCATCCCACATGTATCGATGATTTCTGTGTGCATAGACTGTAATGCAGCATTATTTTATTACATTAATGTTAGGTATAGTTGCACCACTAGCCAATAAGCAACACTTGAGCAACCTCATAAGGCAATTGAATGTCAGGGCTAAACACCTTGAAAAATATACATTACTATCATTAATAGAGTGCTATCAGTATGACAGCTGTTTTCTATCATGACACCACTAATTACTGCTTTTATTTAAATAAATGATAGTAACTCCTTGTGGGTTTGGAGGCCTAAAGGTGTAGACATCAGAGGTAAATGTGTGTGTGGTGCTGGTGAGAGTGATGGAGGAGCCACTCTGGGTGGGGGGGAGTGGGGCGAGTGTCCTCTCTGATTAGCAGGCGGTGTGTGAGTGCACTAATGCACCTCGCTATTAGCATGTTTCTGCTGGTTGCCACGGGCAGCCTCCCCGTTCTCCGTGTCAGAACGGATATCAGTCACAGCAGGCCGTGGCCCGTGGGCTCCACATCACCGAGAGAGAGAGGGTGTGTGTGAGAGCGGTAAGTGCGTCAGGGAGTGTGTTCTTGTCCCGGGTTGAGTTTGATCTCTTTGGAATGAGGACGTTTTTATGGAGCGAGGCGGTTTCAGCAGGTTGGCGCTTCTTCCAGGGTTAGGGTCCATACGCTTCATGGGCTTTATGGTGACACGGTTGAGGCTCTGAGATATGTAACGGTTTTAAAAAGTGTGTGTGTGGTTTGAGAAATACATGCATGACGAGAGGAAACATGAGGTATAGTTTAATAAAGTAGTTTTGTGGAATGAGTTGCAGGAAATGATATTGTATTGTATTGTCTTAAGAGTTACATGAACAAGGGGCGTCTTAAAGAAAGTCATTGCAGGCCGAGCTATTCATCTGTTGTCCCTAATATGGGTTGGGAAACCACTGTAACCTCTATTTCATATTAATGCATCTTTCTTTAGATTTGATCAAGTAACACACAACATTTTAAACAGTTCTCTGATATGTTTTCTCCAAATTGACTTTCAATCATCACTTCCTGACTGTCCAAGTATTCTTCTAATGGCATCAAACGTCAGAACAACACCAGCAAATCACGAGTTCTCTCACAGGAAATGAAGAGAACATGGTTATTTCCCCTTTCTCTGCGAAGCTATGCAACATTTATATTGCAAGTCAATTCCTACCATTGTTTCCTGTTAATATTTGATATATTTGATGTTTGTTGGTTCTCTTAAAGGGTTTAATGTGTTTCAAGGGAAAACAGTAGAGCGTGTTTCACCTTTAAATCAACTGTTGTTGTGTTCGGATATCCACATTCAAGAGGCTATTAAAGGCATTACAAAGTCAACACGGAGGTTGTTTAAGGACACTTTATTTAGATTTAAAAACAACATATCAGACAACAACAACAAGACACAGATTAATCACCAAAATCAATGTAATGATCCAATTGATGTAAACAAATGTCAGTATCTTGAGACGTTTTCAATAAACCTTGTGCATGTTTTGAATGCAAGAAAGGAGGGGCCGAACTTTGAACTCAAAGGTAGATTAATCCCGTCTCGAAATGATTTTATTGAGTGGTGCTTAAAATTGTTTGTTCAAAATGCAAGTATGTTTTAACGTATAAAGAAGTCCGAATAGGTTTCTAAGCCTCTTAAAGATGCAAATGTAGACTATAGTTGTGAAACCGACAATTTGGAAACACAGTGACAGGTAACAGAAAATATATATAAAGGAAGAGACAGAAAGAGAGACCTCAACAGCAGTAAACTCAGCTGGCCTGTGGAGGTTGGTCAATCATGAATAGAGCGATGGAGGGAGGGAGAGAAGTGGAGGCAGGTGGATGAAAAAGATGGCTGCAGGAGGGAGGGAGCCCTTCTCCAGTCCGAGGAGCGATCCGTCTGCCTAAAGAGCTTTGTTACCCAGCTAACTGACGTCTCCAGTCGAAAGAAACAACAGAGCCGAGCAACGGGAGGGTTGGTAGAAAAGAGAAAGGCCTCGGAGAACGAGTGCAGGGCCGAGGAGGCGTTCAGCGAGGTGGGAAAACTTTTCAGCTCCAAAACCCTGGACCCAGCACTCCCTCCTTCCTCTCCCACGTCCTATTATTTTCCTACCATGTTACTTTCTCCTGAAAACCGCCCCGAGGCTAGGCCCCCTCCTGGGTGGCTCACCCCGAGCCCTCGTTCCTCGCACGCTTGTAATAATGTGAGCCTTGCTGAAAGAGCTTTTAGAGGCATCAACCCACACACACCACCTCCTCTTCCTCCTCCCTTTCTCATCCCGTCTACATCAGCGGCATCAGGCCTTGTCCCACGCCGATGCTGATCCACACGCCTCCACGTGCCTTCTCCCCCCTCCTCACCCTTCCTGGTCCAAACAAACCCCTGATTCCTCCCTCCATGCCCTAACCTCTCCTCCCATTCAGAACTGCAGCCATCTGACGTGCATCACTCCTGACTGTCTCATAAGGAGAGAGGAAGCATGAGAGACAAGACAAAGAGAATGAGAGAATTGTTGTTGTGGAAGAAAAGGAAAGCATGAGAGACTGAACATAAAAAACAGCCACTCTGCTGTGGGTTCAAACATGTTGTACCGTCTCCACCGTCCAATTTACAGCTGCCATCTCTCATATGCGGTTTCATGCCTCCCGCGGCTCACAGCCCCTCGACATTTTTACTATTTAATCTCGTACAATCAGCCCTGATCTGCTACAACAGTACGAACAGTTTGCACTCGGCTGGAATGAAACTGCTCCTTCTACTCAAACACTGTCAACGGAACATTTTCATTTTAAAATTGCACCTATCGGCGATAAAGCACTGATATGTTTCTGCTTGTTTCTTGTAATTAGGAAGTTAACACTGTTCTTCAGCTGTAACACAGTGCGCAGTGAACCACGAGGTCTGTTCTGGACTATGGAGATGGGTTCTGATACATCCATACTTCAGATGTTATGTCCACGTCACAAAACTGTACTTGTCCTTTTTTAGAATGACTATTAATGTAATTGCAAGATGTGTCTTCACAAGCCATTTTTGGATTGCCACGTCTCCTACACAAACGTGTTCTTAAATTCTTTCTGTCTTTTTAATATCTGTGTCACGATCACAGGTACAGATCAGAACCCAATAGCACGACTCAGATACAACCAGTGTATAGCAATGTTCAGTTTATTCAGGTCAGGGACAGGCAGGGTCAAAACCAGACAGGGAGCAGGCAGGAACTCGAGATCCGTAAACAGGCAGGCAGGGATCAAAAACCGGGCAGGACAAACATCTAGGCTAGAGCACAACACTCACTGGAGAACTTGGCGGAAACGACAAGACAATCTGGCAAAGGACCAGTGATAGTGAGGTGGTATAAATACTGTGGAGTGATGAGGGAATGAGTAACAGGTGAGGGGAAGGGCTGGGGAGACCAGGTGAGGGAAGTGAGCTGATTACAAGGGCCTGGAGGAAGGCGGGATCTGAAATGACAGGAGAGTTTAGATGAGCCACCAAACAAACAATAATAGAAGTGTCTAACTTGTGACAATATGTATGTTATAATAACTCCCTTTTAAACTTTGATTTAGTCTCCAATAACTCCTTTAAGATACCTTTTGGGCCATAGAGTTCCTTCATTGGAGGTACAGTGTTGTATCGAGTGGAGGACATTGCCTGAAACCGCTGCATGCTCAGGACTCATTAAAACAAGTGGACCACATTAACAGTGAAGGTGAGATTACCTGCCTCAGTAAACTTCCAAACATCTTCCATCCTCTGTGTTCCTGCATCTTCACCAGACCATCCTTAAAATGTGTATTTTACTTCTTAAACGTATCCACCTACCACAAAAAGAAGAACTCTGTGTATCCAAGTGCATTACGTTTTATGTAAAGGTCACATTTCAGTATTCAGTTTTTAAAGTGGAATAAACTAAGTCTTCATCTCAAGTCTCTCTTGGAGAACGTACGTCTCAGTGGGACTGCTTGATAAAAAAAGATTAGTATATTAAAGAAACTGACAAAGCTTAATTTAGTGCAACGCCGTCGCTAACATGTGTATTTATTGATGGATGCACTTGAATGATCCCCTTTCTATTCGAGCAATCACTCAAAGCTTGTCTTAAAGTATTAGGTAACCATGATATTTAAAAAAAGAAAATGAAATATTGATATCATGTTAACAATACACATGTGATAGTATGATGTAAATAATCCAGCACCCTTTAAATAATTCCTGTTTCTTTACATTCTCGCTTTGTTTTAATCCCCAAACGTACCATACTCAATGAATGCCAATTATTTACAAAATGCACAATAGATGTTCATTTAGATATTGAAATAATATCCTGAATTATTTTGACCAAGATCATAGTAGTTGAAATACATTATTATTATTGTATTCTTATTTTTCACACACACACACACACACACACCACACACACACACACACACACACACACACACACCACACACACACACACACACACACACACACACACACACACACACAAACACACACACACACACACACCATGTATACATCACTTCAGGGGACATTACATTGACTTACATGCATTTCCTGGATACTTTTCCTAACCTTAACTATAACCAACACATGCCTAACCCTTACCCTAACACACACACACACACACACACACACACACACACACACACACACACACACACGCTCTTCCATTTGTAAATACCTAATTTTGCTTTTGTGTTGTTCAATTTCACTTTGTAAGTATTGTTTATTTGAATGAAAATGTTTCTGAAGCCTGGAAGAAGATGTGAGTGTAGGAGGAGGTGGAGAGGTTTCTCCGTCACATGATGACATCTCATCCCGGACTCTCCTCAGTATAAAGACACAACCGGAGCTTTAATGGACAGATCACTCAGCCGCAGTGCACTGAGGAGTGTGCACGGTGTGTGTATACCTCTGTGCATGTCATACACACCTGTATTGATCTTAACTCTGGGGTTACAATGCACACAGATAAGAACAGCGGCCTCCCCACGCAGACACACAGCTGCATTTACACACAGGTGGCTCTGTCCTGCAGATCTTTTATTTAGCCACTGCAGCGAGCGGCTCCTCTCATGAATTATGCAGCCGCGGGCCCCTGTAACAAGCTCCAGGCCGACTCTACACCTTGTGTGTGGCTTAAAATATAGATAAAAGCTGAACAGCCAGCTACAAACATAGCTTTTTTTTCAAGACAGAAGCAGGCTGGTGAGCAGAGAGTTCACAGCAATTAGGCTGCTGCGGAGTCCAGCTGTTGGCTGTGTGGAGGCAGAAACAGCACCGAGAGGAGAATGGAGAGAATAGAAAATAGCAACAAAGACGAACACTGCACGTCCAACTTATTAAAGCTCAACGGAGACGAGGAACACAGAGCGATTCACACCAAAGCAAAAACAACAACAGCCGGAATAGTTGTGTCTGCGTTATTAGAGGAAGATGAGGCCGGCGCTGACATCGTTATGCTTCTCTCTGCTCTGTGAGCGTGGCGGGGTGAAGGGAGGTTCTTTGTGTTGCTGGGATGAGCTTGAAGTCGGCTCCCTCGGCTGATTTCATAACAAAGCTTATGCAACTCCCAAGCAGAGAAAGAACAGTGTGTGCAGTAGCTGCTGTTATTTTCAGGCAGAAGATGAGAGAATACACTCTGTTGGTTTTATAAAACGTATTACACAACAGTTCAACATTATACGTGCTAACATTTCGACATGAACTCATTATAATGGTATATTGTGTTTTTTGTGTTGAAGGGAATAGCAAGAGGGTATCAAACTAGTCTTTGTTTATTTTAGGACGACCTGACGCTTGAGACTGAGACCCTAAACCTTATGTTTACAATCTCTATTGATATATAAATCAAGTGAGAAGTCGGGACATTTCATCATCGACGTCTACACAAATGTACTACTTGTTGTTCCCACTGCTGGAAATCTGAAAGAATGCAGACTTAAGGCAATTAAAGTCGGGGTCGGTAATTTCGGAGAAACCAGCTCGAGTGCGCTAGAAGATCGGAGAAAATCTGCCCCTTCCTTCAGACTTCCTTACAGAGCCCCTCCTCCAACACACACGAACGCGCACATGACCAATGAGGGCACGAGATAAGTTTGTGCACAGATGGAAGGCTGACAGGCAGGTAGGCCATCCAGTTACTTTAGCCAGCTCAGATGATTGGTCGTGCTTTTTACAGCGCCACGGCTTCCACAGATGATATTTTTTTATGGATTTTTTGTCAAAGCACTTAAGATAATCATTGCTATCGGGATGTTAAGAGCATTCCATGGAATATAACAAAAAGTGTATCTCTTACCTACCCCACCTTTAAGCATTGGAGATTTAAAGGGTCCCTCCCTATAATACTTTTGGGGATTTCCCCTTTCCTATAGTTTGATATATTTGTGTGCATGTAAATGGTCTGCAAAGCCTGAAATCACAAAGTTCCCTCCAGAGAGAGTTTCTAGCGAGAAGTGTATATTGTACTTTTAGAATCCACGTCCAGTGGATGTGTAGGATCTATAGTTTGATAGATATTACGAAGATTATTTGAGGTCTCGCCAGGAGAACGTGTATATACTACGTCTTTCCCCTATTCATTTATATTGACGACAGTGTCCATGTAAAGTTAGCGTCAACCCTCAAGGGGTGAAAACAGTATTACTACTATTAGTATAGTAGTCGAAGTTTTCATAATAAAACCGAATTCCCCTCACTGTCAAATGATTTCACAGTGATATCTGCCGTACTCATCCACTAAAACACATCAGTTTATCCTTGTTAATTACACAACATTGATTGGTTTAAATTGTGTACAATGCTTTTGTGTTTTTCCCTTTCGATTCTGAGAGACACATTTATTTTTTCAAAGGTTTTGATAAAACATCGAACTACCCATAATCGTCAGCTATCGTTGAAGCTCGGTGATTGAATGTTTTAGCCACAATGAACGGTGGGATATGGTGTTTATACGATATGAAATCTGAAAACATTTAAAAATAAATAAATAATAATACCTTAATCTGAGTGTGCTTGCTTTTCTCTTTGAAAGTCATCACATAACGGCATTGTAATACACGGTTCAGCTGCATTAAATATTACATATCTGCCGTAGTTCTTTATTTATAGAGCCCTGGTTAGAACACCTTTGGACAAACTGGAAGAACTGCCACCGAAACTGAATACGTGACGTGGATCATAAATATATCAGCAATTAAACAACATCTTCCATTTATTATCACACAATACGTCTCCTTGCAGTATCAACACTAATTCGGCTGACTTTTATATTTGATCCAATTGGTAGATAGGTTATATTTACCCCATAACGGTGCACAGCTGATAGAAAAGGATTTAAGGCAAGGCAATTTTATTTATATAGCACTTTTCAGCACGTGGCTATTCAAAGTGCTTTACAGATTAAAAGCAAAAGACATTTAAGAACAAATACAGCATAAATATATTATTAAAAAGGCATTTAAAAACAGGCATAATAAGCAAAGGTAATGAAATAAATTAAATAATAAACACAGCAGGTACAGAATACATGACTAAAAAGCCATACTGTAGTGTGAATATGGGCAGCTCAATTAGAAGCAGCGGCAAATAGGTGCGTTTTTAGTCGGGATTTAAAAATAGGAATTGTTTCGGCGGACGTGCAAGATATAGGCAGTTTGTTCCAAATTGTTGGGGCATAATAACTAACAGCTGCTTTTCCATGTTTAGTGGTTATTCTCGGAACAGAGAGCAGACCCGACCCAGAAGACCTGAGACTCCTGGATGCTTCTAGTGATGGAGTAGGTCGTCTATATACCTCGGGCCTAAGCCATTTAGTGATTTAGAAACTAGCAGTAGTATTTTAAAATCAATTCTTTGGCAGACTGAATGTTTTTAAAGATATTACTGATTTTCTTTGAATATAAGAATGTAAATACTGATTTGAGAGAATAGTCTGGGGTTGTGGGTGATGGGAGACACATCTATGGATTCAGAATTTTCAGTGGAAAGTAACCCTGGGCTAAGGCTGTGTGGAGGAAATGGCTAAATGTAAACTTGGTCGTAGGAGTAAACACAAAGCATTGTTGGAGAGTAACATTATGTCAGTTTGAAGACTATAAGCAGGTCGTGCTCTCAACTGTTAACCTTTGAGCATTGGCTTCAGTGAATTTTGAAGTGTGTGTCATTTTGTTACAGAAGGGACTACATACATGGGACCAATTGTTATAAAACCACTTGACCTAAGCTATGTGAATATGCCTAACTGGGTAGAATCACCAAATTGGGGTGCTGTAAAATAAGGAGAAGAATGAAGTTCAGTCATTCAACAGTTAGGCCCTGTGGACCAACGTAGCTATTACACATTTTTTGTGAGACTGGGTTGGGAGCGACAGAGCTGGTCTCGGTTTCTTTCTCTGATAAATAAGATGAGAGGCTTTGTGTTGAACCTGATGAGTTCAGGAGGGTTTCTGGAGATGTGACAAATAAGGAACACACAGCATACAATGCCATAATAACTTTTTATTTATTTTGGCAATTTTAACCATTCATGGCTGTCATTGCCACGAATTACCAACAGGTGGCACCAAAAACAGTGACCCTTTGGGCAACAGAATGTGTGCCATGACAATTAGTGTGGGACACTTGTGTATGTATAACATCTGAAAATGTGTAGTTTTATTCATGTTTTCACATCATTTTACAGGATATTGCTATATTATTTCACATATTTTAGTTCTACACATTAATCTAATTTGTAAAACATCACAGACAATCACCGAGCTTCAACCATAGCTGAGGATTATGGGTAGTTCGATGTTTTATCAAAATCTCTGAAAAAAGAAATGTGTCTCTCAGAATCAAAAGGGAAAAACCTATGGGAAAAACACAAAGCATTGCACACAATTTAAACCTATCAATGTTGTTTAATTAACAAGGATAAACTGATGTGTTTTAGTAGATGAGTACGGCAGATATCACTGTGTAATCATTTGACAGTGAGGGGAATACTTCCGGTTTTACTATGAAAACTTCGAGACCGGAAATACTGTTTTCACCCCGTGAGGGTTGACGCTAACTTTACATGGACGCTGTGGGGAAAGACGTAGTATATTAACGTTCTCCTGACGAGACCTCAAATAATCTTCGTAATAGGCCTATATTAAACTATAGATCCTACACATCCACTGGACGTAGATTCTAAAAGTACAATATAGACTTCTCGTTAGAAATCTAATCAAAAAGCATTTTAATGGCCAAACTATCCTACAATTTAGGATTTTCCAGAGAGGGTTATTTGTGAATATACGACCCACTGGAGCGTTTGCAATCAACGGGAGCATCAGCCCTTATGCCGCAAATGGTTGTTTCTTACACGACCACTAGAGGTGCTACGCTTTAAAACGTGGCTATAGGTCGTAATAAGCTGCTGAACAATCGACCTATTTGGTGGTTTTTTGGAGGAGGACAGGCTGAAAATGAGCAGAATAGGACCCCTTTTAACACATAGCCATTCCTAGGCTGAGAGATGAGCTTAGATTTCTCAGAGAGAAAAATAATGTTGGTTTGAGTGTATCTGTAATGATGTGCCTCATAATAAGCCTGGCACTCTCAACTGACTCTAAATAACATATAGAATAATGAATGAATTGATAAACCGATAGGCAATCGATTGGTACACCTTGCTTATCATTCACCCATAACATCCTTGTAATCAGCATCTTAAATATTTAAATCAAAAACCTTGACATGAAACTCAATCTTAACGTGGAAAACCACACAACTGTAATAGCTCCACTGTGTGCTTATAAATTGTTTAGAAACCTCAATCTTTTCATACACTGTTTGTAATGTTAACTTGATTCTTTGAACAGGAAAATATGTGAATGTCACCGTGAATTCAACAGTGGGTATGATATCATAAAACATAGAGTTATCTATTCATGGCTCCATTAATGAATCATAGCCTCCCTAGACTTTATACTCCAGACATGCCCTCTTTGAATATGTCATAAGCTCTTATTCTTTTTTAATGTGCCAGAAAATCATGGTCAAAAACAAATATATGAACTTGTGTAAACATTACAGCGACCGATAGGGGAAGGGTCTTTAGCCGACGTCCGTGGAGGTGACCGGGTAATGAAGGAGACCTGTGTGCAGAGTTGTGGTTGTACAGTGAGTTTACTGAGGGGAGAGAACGGTGCAAAATACCCTGTCTCTCTCTCTCTGAGGTACATTATTTATACTTTATACCCAGAAGGCTCTTTAAGCAAGTCAGAGCCTCTGTTTGCATCACTTCCCAGGCTGCACCCTGGGAAGCATCACTGTATGGATGAAGTGTCTCCCCATGACGCAGCTGGAAAAACAAAACAAAATTGGGTAATGACTTAGGCCTTACAGCCACACATGTCTCCACACAGGGCCACACACACATGACAGATTAACATTCGTCTCACAAATGCATCCTAAGCATTAACTTTTCTTGGAGCTCTGTTTCGGTCTCCACCTCCTTTTGAGAGCACTCTTTATCTGTTTAAGGTTTACAAAGAGGTTTATCTTCCAGTATGCCAGCCATCAATATCTTAAAACATGTCAACAGTTGCACAGAGCTTCAGGGTTAGATGTTGTTTTATTAGATGCACAACCAACTTCACACATATGCCAACTATTGGCCTATCAATATTGGGCGGCTGTGGCTCAGTGGACAGAGTGCTGGACCTAGAATCAGGGGCTACCAAGTTCGAGTCCCACTGCAGTCAGCATGTCGCTGTGTCCCTGAGACACTTCACCCCAAATTGCTCCTGTGGGGATTGTCCACAGTATTGAGTATGTAAGTCGCTTTGGATAAAACATGTAATGTGTAATAATATCACCCTGTGATATTCATCTGATTTGTGGAGTCTTATGGCGGGTTTCCACTGCAGGCCTCGCTCGGCCTCGCTCGGTTTGGTTAGGCCTTATTAGGCCCGGCTCACTTTAATGCTGCGCTTCCATTACAGTTTAGGAAATGGGGTAGTTACTATAGTAACGCAGTGTAGACGGAGCCGTGACGTCATCTTCAATGAGCGCCCCAAAAAACAACACAGCCGTTAGCTGTTAGCACTCAGAGCTCACAGCTCCTCATATCTGTTCAGAAACTAGACAAAAGTGAAACAAGTACAAACCACAGACTGTCTGTGTCATGGCGAATACAGTCGCTGGTTTATTTATGTCTGTAGGCCGTTGCTGTGAGTGTGGACGGTCGGAGCATATACAACGGTAGCTTAGCCAATCTCCATTCAGAAAACACGCATTTTAAAAGGTTCTTCGCCTGCCGTCTGTCTGCAGACTTCTCAAAGCATTAATTCATGGTTGTTACTAACCGGTATCAATATGTTGTTACTTCGGCATCATTTTGAAAGTTGTATTACAATTAAATCACGGTCACACATGTTCATCTTGTTGTAGTTGTAGCCCCCTTGCCAGCGATTCTCTCTCTAGTTTAGCATACTCCGCCCGACTCAGCCTGGTTGTTCCTGGCCCTAGAACCACGATTTAGTCGGGCCAGAAAAAAGGTGAAAAAGTAGCCCCGGGCCAAAACTAGACCAAGTGGAACTAAGCGCAACCAAACACGGGCCCCGCACGGCTCGGCACGCTTAAAGCGAGCGACCCGCTGCAGTGGAATACTCATTCTCTCCACTACATCAACAAGCTGCTAATGCAAAAAAGTGTCAGCAAATACATGCAACTCAATCAGAAATAGTCTTAACTTTTTCTGCAAAGAAAAAGTTACGCAGTGTTTACGAGGAGAAACACGTAGAATCGACAGGCATCGAACTTTAAATGTCTAAGAAACTTGTTAGAGGTAAAAGCAAGAAGAGGTCCAACAAAATGTGGGTCAAGATGCTTTTTAAAGATCTTCCCGGATCCTTTCTGAAACTTTTCTTTCAGGAAGCTGTTCCAAAGTTAGAGAAATGTTCAGTGTCGGAAATTATTTGCACATCTACTCTTTGCATCCCGTCACTTCTACATGTCTAAAAAGTTCATTGCACCCTACCAGATGACATGTAATAAGTGATCTCCTCTCGCTGACTCGCTGTGGTCTAACTGCGGCGCTTCAGAGCGGCCGATCTTCCATTCGCTGTGATCCATCTTTAGCTCTGTAATCAACGCCTGGAGTACGTTCATAGCTCCTTCAGATGGATGAATAATGCACCGCTCAGCAATTAAAACACAGATCTGATGCTGTGTCACTGATTTATTGATTAACACTCAGCGCTTTTGAGATGACAGGGTTAAATGTCAATCAGATGATCTGAGATACACTTCAGTTGGAGTTATTCATTCCTCCATCCCGCAGAAAGAATACAATCTCCCCTCTGATGGGTCTATTTATTATTAACTGTTATGCTAAGTTGTGCTGGAATGCTTTCGGCAGACGCTGAGGTCATTCCCGATTAGCCAGTGCCTTGGAGGAGACTTTGAAGTGAATAAGGAAGTGCTGACTGTTTGATGTTGACGCTGTGGACACCCTATCGTCACTAGAAGAAAGTCTCATGAGGACGGTTGTCTTCTTCTGACGGGCTGAAGTTTTGATTCCGACTTTTCCCCTCATGCACAAGTTCCTGCTAAACTTCTTGTTAATGTTTTCGATAAAAGTTTGGGGAGTTAAGGCGGGGTAGAAAGCACTGAGAAAGGTTGCAAAATCAAAGACTCCTGTCAAACTGTGGGAACTTTACAGATTAATGTCTTCTTTATTTCAATTTCTATCATCCACAACTCAAACTAGAACATCACTTTAGGACTTTAAGTGTCGTCGGATTGCTTTAAAGATCAGATTACATGACTGTGCCTTATAACAAGACAAGGGGTCAAAAACGGTGTGTGTGAGTGTGTGTGTGTGTGTGTGTGTGTGTGTGTGTGTGTGTTGGCATCTAGAACACAAGCAGGAAAAATACTATTTACTTATCTTAAACTTGCTCATGTCATTTGTCTTTTAGTGAAAGAGGCTGAGGAAGAAACATTACAAAGATGACAGACTGTGAGGAAACATACCCTCCACTGAGCCCAGATGTGGAGCTGCACCAGAGGGACCATAAGGACCGTCATCAGCCTCCGTCCCTGACAGGGGGCCTGGATGTGCAGCTCTCCCAGGGGGCCCAGCAGACAGATCTGATCAGCATGCTGCGTCCACTTTGTCGGACCGCCGCAAGGCCTGCTGGGACATGAGACGATGACAGGCATGTGGCTGGTGTGTGTGTGTGTGTGTGTGTGGTTTGGCACACATGGACACCACATCTGTCCCTCCTTCTGCACCAAATGCCCTCTCAAACACACACACACACACACACACACACACACACACACACACACACACACACACACACACACACACACACACACACACAGTGCCACTCAGAATCTTTCTTCTTTGTTGTGTCCCTCTTCACCAGCACAGATGTTACAGTTGTTGAGAGGCCAGTGAGGCTGCAACCTCGCCGTCAATCATCTCAACCCACATTCTTAGAAAGAAAACACACACACACACACACACACACACACACACACACACACACACCAATTCTGTAGTTCTTTCAACTTAAACCACAATCATTTCTTAAACCTAGCCAAGCTGTTTGGTTCCCTTAACAGCTTCTAAGCGGCAGGAACAAGCATGCTCAACATTCACCTGAGAAGGCAAGGAGATACACAAAACAACATTTAAAAAAATGTAAATCCCGACACACGTCACAGAGTCAAGTCTATGTGTGGAAATATTCAAATCTGCAAAATGCATGTACAGTAATGCAGTTGTATGTCCCAGATCTCAGCGATGACATTGGTGTTTCAATATCAAAAATACAGCCAACACTGAATAATTCTTTCAGTGTTGGACTTCTTCCCAAACATTAAGTCTTGCTGCCACCTGCATGCCTCTCCCACACTCTCACATCCACTTTTCCACATTCAACACACACCTCAAACCCACACACAGCCACCCAGAACCATTTTCAATTTCCATCTCTGATTCCTGACCTCTGATAATTGGCGAGCCAGCTTAGTGATGGCTGCTGAGCTGGCCTCTCGTCACCTGCAGCCACGCAGGTCCAGAGCTGAATTATTGATAGCTAATATCATTATGTAGGCACTGCTTGTCATAACAATCTAGCTTGGTGGAGGGAAACTCAATCCGTCGCCCCTGCCCCTGCGCAGACAATGCTTTTTAATTATTGATACGGACTAATTGACTACAGGATTCGCGGGGCACAGTTACTTTTGTTCCCTTCACAGCTCGCTCTGCTCCTTCAAGAAACAATCTTATTAGGAGGCCAGCCCTCCCTGATGCCCCCATGTCAGCAAATTAGCAGGGAGGACGACCCCGCTCTCCCCTCTC
The DNA here is from genome assembly GCA_902827135.1 of Harpagifer antarcticus. NCBI lineage: Eukaryota > Metazoa > Chordata > Actinopteri > Perciformes > Harpagiferidae > Harpagifer > Harpagifer antarcticus. Next base: position 199,825 of record CADEHL010001001.1, on the reverse strand, counting down.
CTCTCACCTCCTCCCTCCTCCTCATCTTTTCCCTTTCACTCAGAATTTAAGATTCCCCTCCTCTCCTCACCTCGACATCGGACACCGGTTAATTAAAACGGGACAAGAAGGTAGACGGTAACTCGACGTGTCCGCACATCGCTATTCTCAGCACACCTCTCTGGTTTGTTTCAGCAAAGACTTCCTGCTAATGGACAGAGGAGGCGGAGAGGACGGAGGTGAGAGAGATGGCGGAGGGTTAATAGAGTTTAATCAGGGTCGGTGTGTCGGCCCTCTCTGCTTCACTGTTGTTACTGTCAATACAATACCATTTCATATCAACCCTTTACTCTTTCCTGTGTCCTACCTGAAGAACCTCACCGAACTTTCTCTGACCTCTGGGGTGGATGATGGCAAGTGGATCAGCTGTTTGGCCATTTAAAAAATCAATGTTGTCAACAAGGCCTCCAAACTAAATGACAAATGTCAGGACCGGTATTTTCCAAAGAGCACTGGGTCATTGATGCCCTTCCTTCAGCATTGTTTCCCATTCAAGTTGTTATATCGTGAAAATAAATTGAAGTTTTAGTAGTAGTAGTATAGTAGCTCATTGAAAGCACTTGAGTTCATGGTCTGTAAGTTGGGTCGAAGATACATATTTTATATTAAAACTTTGTCACCTCCAGGACGTCAAATAAGGACACGAACAGACAGGCTAATGTACAAATAATGAAGCTCTATATTTCTTCATTCTTTAAATGTGAGATCAATAGCATGCTGCATCTTCAGAAGCCTTCCTTGATGGTGATACGTTACACTACTCACCCCGTCTTGTCCTCAGAATCAGCAGCCATCATCCAAGTTGGTTTCTTGTCGTTTTCCAAGAACAAGATCGTTGTAGAAACGGTCAGAGCTTCTGAATTTAAACGGCTACAATATTTATACATTATTGTAAAATGAAACGAGCACTTGCAAATTTAATAAGCCAAGTGAAAATGCAAGCTTTGTTCAGCGGTATCATTGCCTCTAACTTCCCCTCTCATCTTATCACTCAAATCTGGATTATTTTTTTTCTGTGTTGCAGTGATTTTGCTAAATAAAAATAAAGATAGGATTTGGATCTTCAGAATAAAGGTTTGACAGTATTGGAACAGTACTGTATGTTCACACCGCGCTCTGACCCCTCAGACGAGCTGAGATAAACACATCAGATGGAAGCCCTCTTTCTTTGCCAGCTGAAATATTCATTTTCTTTAAACATGCTGTCAAATGCAGAGACGGCAGACGTCCTAAAGTAGGGCAGCGCTGCAGCTGGCAGAGAGGCTGAGAAATATCAGACACAGAAAAAGAGACACACACACAGATGTCCAGACATAAAGACACAAAGACCAAATGGACCGGCAGAATGACAAAGAGACACATATCTAGACACTGTCACAGGACTTGTTTCTAACACCATTCATCTCAAGGTCAATTGGTGACCTTCGTGTCTTCACAGGAGATTCCAAGACCAGCAAGTTCAGCACAAACAAAAAGCTGTTTGAGTACAGATCAAACAAAGAGGTCCAGGTTAGAAGGGGGTTGCTGTCCATGGTGCTGAACACATGCTGGTGAATGAAATGGTGAAACTACAACCTGTCTGATTGTTAAACTGCTCGCTGCACAACTATGTTGAACTCCTTCATGCCACCAATTACGTTTTTTAACCATCAATCAATTAAGGTTTATTTATACAGCACAATATCACACATTATACTTTTTTCTTTACATTGGGCTTTACAGTTTATACAGAATATGACATTTTGATATCCTGTGAGAATATGGCAAGAAAATAAGATCCATGTTATTGAAACATTAAAAAAGAAATTCTACTTTGAAACACTAATGCACAGAAATGATTCTGCATAAAAACCTCTCTGCTGGATATTAAGTGTGTTTTAAGTGTATTCCATTTAAAGTGGAAGGCAGTGGACTGTACCATATGGAATATACATTATGTGTGTGTGTGTGTGTGTGTGTGTGTGTGTGTGTGTATGTGTGTGTGTGTGTGTGCGTGCAAAGCCCATAACAGGCGGTACTGCCACTTTCTTCCTGCCCAGTGTCCAACTGCCACGTCTCCCCATTAAGACCTATCCCAGGACACTGAACACACACACTCACACACACACACACACACATATGGGCCTTCACTAAGTGGCTTGCCATCTTGCACTCTCCGTCTCATGCCCTTTCACATGCTAAGACACACTCCCACATCGACACACACATATGATTGTAGACACACACACACACGATTATTTCACACACACTCTTCCTTGTAGACAGCACCGGCACCATGTAAGGAATAAGAAAAAACACAAGGGATAGAGATGGGCGACTACACTGAATCCTACACACACACACACACACACACACACACACACACACACACACACACACACACACACACACACACACTCGTGCTAATGCCGCCCTCCTGCTGGCCTCTGTGGAATAGCCATGTCACAATCAAGAGGCTCCCTGGCCCTAATCTGCTTTTTAGGGGCCCGCCACAAACACTCATCTGCATAATCGGGACGACAAGTGTGGAGAGGGTGAAAGAGCAACGAGGGGGGGAGTAGGAGGGAGTGAGAGGAGTTAGGGGACGATGGAAGTAGGATAGAGGGGATGAAAGAAGGAGAGGAGAGGCGGAGCAGGTCGGACGTATGATGGAGGGAGGAGAGGGGGAGGAAGGAGAGTGGAGAGTGGGATGCTGACTAGGAAAAATGGAGAGGAGGGGAGGAGGGTGAGGGATGAAGGAACAGGTGAGGGCAGAGAGGAGAGTAAGGGAGGAAGTGTAAGAGAGTGGAAGAAAGCAGGAGGTGGCAGGAGAAGAGAAGGAGGCGGCCTAAAGGGGAGGGAAGAGAGGTGGCCATGATGAAGAACAGGCAAGAAGGAATTTTGGTGTGTGTGTGTGCGTGTGTGTCTGTGTGTGTTATTGGTTGTGACAGTTACACCTGCCACCCCTCCTCACCCCTCACTTCTCCTTCTTATGTTCCTCTCACCCATCGACAGTCATTAACCACAATCTGAAGGAGGGAGGCCCCATTGAATCTTCCTCACCCTCTTCCTCACCCTCTGTTGTTTTTGTTCCCCTTGTATTATGAGCTGACTCTCAGACAGCTGTTTCCATCTGAACCATAGTCTGTGGTGTTGGTAAATATGAACACACAACTCCCATATTTAAAAAACTCAATCTATTCAAATGTGTTGATATAGTTAAGCTTAAAACAGTACTGATTATGCACAACATTTACCATAACAAAATGCCTACTAACATTCAAAAGCAGTTCCAAGCCACAGTCAGGAAATACCCAACCAGGCATCCTAACTGGTTGTGTAGCCCCGTAGAACAACCATCAAATCACACAGCTGATCCATAATCGGAGTTAGAACGTGGAATGGACTTCACCCAGACCGTTCAAGTGTTACTAGTCATCAACAATTCAAAACTAAAGTAAAAACAATTATATGTGCAGATTACTCCAGCTAACAAGTTTTTGATATTCCCAGTATTACTTATATATACATTTACTTTTTTTCTTGCCCTAACTTTTTTTTTCTTTTTTTTTCAGTTTTCCTTAGTTTTCTTTATTTTGTTGTACTCCTTAATTTCTATACGTTTTTGACGAAATAAGTTCCATCATTATATTGATGCTAATGATGATGCACGGGAGGGCTACTCCCCATAAGCTATGCTTCAGCCCTCCCACTTCTACTCATTTTGTTAATTTGTGTTTATGAATTATACGTTTTTGTTTTTGTATGATTTTAGTAGAATAAATAATTTTAAAAAATGATGAGGAATCTCTGCGTACATGCTTCAGCTTTATTGATATTGAGAAGACAGAATGACTTTTGACCAATGACCAATGATTGTCTCTCTAAGGGATGATGACAGGTTTCACCAACATCCAATGTTGAGCAAGGCACTTAGTTACTCCAGGGAGAATGTCCCTGTAATTGGTCATTGTAAGTCGCTTTGGTTAAAAGCGTCAGCTAAATGAAATGTAATGTAATGCCAAATATAGTTGCTATATGCATTGTTTCATAACATAGGGGTCTAAATGTCTTAATTGTTTTCCTTATTATCCTTAATTTTCATACTAGGATTAACAAAGGTCTATCTCATCAAAATCATGTTATCTTAAACAAAACTGTTTCTGAAGTATCATTGTTTAATCTGGTATAACCAAACTTCAATGTACTTTATAGTTTTAGTTTAATATTCAAGCAAAAATAAAATGAACCCGATGTTAACTCACAGCAAATGCATCGATTTCTTTATTTCATAGATTGTATGTTTTGCCAGGTCTGCAGACATTCGACATTCTCCGTCTCTGTATCACATGCTGATGGATTCATCCCGTCTCTTCTCCCTTTGCATATGAAGCACGTCTTCCCAGCGAGGCGAGTCCATCCGCCGCGTTAAAGAGAGCTGAGCGGAGCTCGGGTTCAGGACCCCAGCCGAGGCCCGCATGCAGAATGGGGACGAAACAGGCACTTCCATGGACGCCTAATTGAGGGCCCTTTAAAATTCCCACAGAGGACCAATCATGGTTTTCATCTGGGGCCAAGCGGGGCTGAGAGGGGCCATCGAGGGCCTCTCAAATAGAGGAAAGTGACATGGAGATGTGGGGCAGCCCTGAGACCTCGGCATAAATCTGCACATGGAGAGACCTTTATGTAAAAATACTCCCATTTTATCATCTTCAATAAAAGAAATGTCCAGGCGACTCCGATTCAGTCTCCCTTTATTTCACCCTATAAGTGATATTATAAGATAGTGCTGCCAAAAAAAACTAAATGTCCTATTCAGCATTCGTATCCCTTCATATGGGACATTAGATGTTGAAATGTATCATTTTTATTATATTAATAAATCTATGAGGTTTTACATTCAAATACAAAATGGATGAAGACAGCTTAACAGATTCTGCCCAGACTTCATTTTTGGAACAGGCCCTATAAGGTTCTTTAGAGTTTGCCCTTTCCTGTAGTGTGTTATAAAGGTCGTTGTGCATGTAAACGGTCTGCAAAGGCGAACCCCTCGATCCCACCGGGTCCGTCTGCGTTGCGTCACGTCTGCGTCGCGTCACGTCTGCGTCGCGTCACGTCTGCGTCGCGTCACGACTGCGCCGCGGTTTTGGTCTGGCCTCCTCGGCGTCATACCCTACCGGGCGCGTTTCAGGAGCATTTCAGAAGCGGAGCGTCTTGCCTGCCGGCTCGCAGTTTTTGTTGATTTGGGCATATTTCCTGGACAGACTACTTTGTGCAGACAAAGTTAATAATAATTGTAATATTCCAGTTATAAACGACATGAATCAAAGATGTGTTGCTGCATTTTAGTGGTAAAAAAATGCATTCATCATCATAATTATTCTATATAATTGACACAGTGCCTGTAAACCGGAGGAGAACGCTGGCATTTCTCCTCCTACTTGAAAGACTACGGAGGGATAGGGTCTGCAAAATGAGTTTATTTTGGGGATTGACTGGATGCTCTGACCGGTCCACTTCCTGCCCAGCGCCTCTGCAACGCCTCACTTCGAAAATAGACTTGCATCCTATTTCGAGCGCAGCCCAGCGGCGAGACGCTTCTGGGATGCTTCTGAGCCGTAAAGCGGGGCGTCTGGTGGAATAGCACCCGTTGACTAGAGTGGCCTTTGTGACGCAGACGGACCCGGTGGAATCTAGGGGTAAGATCCCTGTTTTCCCTCCAGATGACTCCTTTGTTTACTTCCGTAGCAAAGTGACATCACTATGTAACACTTGCTCTTCTGTTGGCTAGCGCTCTAACACATTGTACGTGATAGGCTAAGGGGCAGGACATCTCTAAGCAGTTGACCAATCACAACAGAGCCGGCCAGCTAACCAATCAGAGCAGACTGGGCTCTGGTTTCAGACAGAGGGTGAAAAGAGGTGGTGCAGCTACAGGCAGTATGAGAAAAAGTCACAGTCGAGACAGAAGATACAAATATGAACCTGAGAATGAGCATTGTATGTCCTCTTTAAATGTGGTGTTCTCCATCAGCTTTATACTGGGCTGGATATGAAATACTGATGTTTGATTCCTATACGCAGAGCAGGGATGTAGAGGTTATGCAGTTTTGAATATCCATCCCTGAATGTGCTGGTGCGTTGGATGAGAGCGTTCATCCAATTAAAACTGGTATCACTGCTTCCCTTCTTCAATATGCATCATAAATGCAAAAACTAGATCCATCATGACTGATTCACATATTCTAACATAGTATTTGCTGCAGAGCACTCGCAGACATGATGCATCCTAACAACTGCATGCATATTGCATCACCTCGACATATGTTTTCAGGGAATATCTTTTTTATGCATTAATATAAATCCCCAGGAGTTTCTGGCGCAACACGGCACGGTGAGCAATGAAGGCGCAGAATAGAGAGATCAAGAGAGAGAAACACATTCAAGTTCAGAGATGTTTATACACAACAATGAGGGTAATAAGGCAGAAGGACTCGGGTAAGGAGCGCCCTGAGGCAGGCAGGCAGATAGCATTAAGACGTTCCTGCTCCCCAGAGGATGGACCCTCATGACTGTGGAGATAATCCTGCTTTTCCTGCAGCGCCACCAGCAGGTCCACGTCCGCACAACACTTTTCATCTCTCTACAAGTTTGTTTTTATTCAACGGTAGTGTGTGCCCGTAAACTCAGTTTGATTTACAAACTCACCTGTACAGGTGTTGATAGCAAGGCCTCTTTCTTTGCTGAGAAATTCTGCACATTGAGATTTTCTTTAACCCACTGTGCCCTGAAATTTAGAATTTCAACATTTCGTCCACTCTTTTCGAGCCTAACCCTAACCCTAAGAATTTATTTAAAAAATAAGGGTACATCTTGGCAGGAAACCGATGGACTGTCCACTCCAAGTAGGGAATGAGTCCTTACCCCAAGTGAAGGAGTTCAAGTATCTCGGGGTCTTGTTTTCGAGTTAGGGAACAATGGAGCATGAGATAGGCCGGAGAATCGGAGCAGCGGGAGCGGTACTGCAGTCGCTTTACTGCACCGTTGTGACGAAAAGGGAGCTGAGCCAGAAGGCAAAGCTCTCTGTCTACCGGGCCATTTTCCTTCCTACCTTCTCCTATGGTCATGAAGGATGGGTCATGACCCAAAGAACGAGATCGCGGATACAAGCGGCCGAGATGGGTTTTCTCCGCAGGGTGGCTGGCGTCTCCCTTAGGGATAAGGTGAGAAGATCAGTCATCCGGGAGTGACTCGGAGTTGAACCGCTTCTCCTTCACGTCGAAAGGAGCCAGTTGAGGTGGTTCGGG
>CADEHL010001001.1:175000-187500 GCA_902827135.1 Harpagifer antarcticus | reverse complement strand
GAAACAAAGTTGTATGGTAAGTTTATAAGTCCATTTTAGTTAAAGCCGCAGTAACATTACGTTTTGTGTTCAGCCTGCTTAGCGAACTACATCTCGTATCTTGCACTTAACAAACACTAGACCTGAGCACACACAATGCAAACTAGAGAGGGGGAGTCTCCTCCCTTTCAGGGTCTTATATAGTGTTGGGGAAATATTTCCCAAGGCCCATAGCTAACCCAGTGTATCAGTTCATTCTGTCCTGACTGAGCACAGGCACCTGTAACCTTGGCTGCTGTGCTCTCAGTGTTCTGTCACCCTGTTCCTGCCTGTAGGCGTCAGCTGATAGAGGTGTTATGATTCTATCTTGTTCTGCACAATGTTGATTATTCTCTCTGAACTAGCTGAATACATCTGGGGTAGAGTTCTTCAGAATTCATTGTGGCATCCTAACCGTGTGGTCAACTCGTGACCCGTGACATTCTCCGGCCGATGCTCCAAATAAACCGTCAGTGTTTGCCATCAAAGCTCCAGCTCTCCTCGTGTGTCTCTGAGTCCTGACTCCATCAAAGCTCCAGCTCTCCTCGTGTCTCTCTAAGTCCTGACTCCATCAGAGCTCCAGCTCTCCTCGTGTCTCTCTGAGTCCTGACTCCATCAAAGCTCCAGCTCTCCTCGTGTCTCTCTGAGTCCTGACTCCATCAAAGCTCCAGCTCTCCTCGTGTCTCTGAGTCCTGACTCCATCAAAGCTCCAGCTCTCCTCGTGTCTCTCTGAGTCCTGACTCTTATTGCCTCAGAAGTTTCCCTCACATATATGGGATCTTATTTTGTACTATAGGTATGAAGTCCTAAAAGTCGTAGACACATTTCGTGTTTATGTGAAACTGATAATTGGATCACATTTTGCACAATAATGTTTATACGCTGTCTTTTCTGGTGAGGTTTAAATTGGGAATAAATATTATACGTATGTAAGCTGAGCATCTTACGGTAGGCAAGACATGGGACAGAGATTCAAATAGTAATACTTACATTTGTTTACAATTCATTGAACCCATGATTGACTGAGTGTGAGTGTATGTGTGTGTGTGTGTGTTTCACAATCTTTGTATTTGTCATTGTTTTTCTAAATTCTGCGTGGTCGTATCATTCACCCTCCGTGTTTTACGTGTCTGTGTGCATCATTATTAGGCTGGTTTTCAGCTTGTGTGTGACTTCATTATGAAGTGTGTGTGTGTGTGTTTGAGTGTGTGTATGAAGTCGAGCAGGGGGGTAGGCTGAATTATTGATGGAGAATTGTGTGACAGTTGGCTTTAATTTCCCATTTAGCTGGAATAGGCAGAGACAACAGTGTGCTAACTAATCAATACAACACAGTGTAGCAATACACACTGCTGCTGAGGAATGACACGCATACAGAGAGGAGACCTGCACACACACGTCAGAGCAACACACACACACACACGTCAGAGAAACACTCACACACAAGTCAGAGAAACACACACACACAAGTCAGAGAAACACACACACACACAAGTCAGAGAAACACACACACACAAGTCAGAGCAACACACACACACACACACACACACACACACACACGTCAGAGAAACACTCACGTGTCAGAAATACACACACAAGTCAGAGAAACACACACACACACAAGTCAGAGAAACACACACACACGTCAGAGAAACACTCACGCGTCAGAAACACACACACAAGTCAGAGAAACACACACACACACAAGTCAGAGAAACACACACACAAGTCAGAGAAACACAAACACACACACACACATTACAATGACCAGCTTCCTCTTACAAACAGACACCAAACAAAGAACACAGAACAACACTTGTGCTCATCATAAGGACACTTATATAAATATCTTTCCTCATTATTTGTGAGGTTTATTTGCAAGTTTTTTCCATGTGCACTGTGAAGATCTAAGGCAGGGGTCTCAAACTCAAGGTCCGGGGGCCAAATCCGGCCCGCGACTTCATTTCATGTGGCCCAGCAAGAGCTTGCAAAGAATATAATATGTTTATTATACGGTTACATGCCACTTTACAGAAGCAGGTTGCCCATAAACTACATGTCCCACAATGCATCTCGTTTTGTGACATACGCACTGAATAGACTTGCAATTATTTGCCCTGGACTTCTGCTTTCAGACGTAGTTAATTCCTAAGTTATTATCCTATCTGATAATAATCCAATTCAGAGGCAATAATGTAATATAATACATTATCTTATATATATATTATGTATATAGTTACAACCGGCGCTTTGAGTGCAACCTTTATGCGAATGTGGCTTGCGATGAAATTGAGTTTGACTCCCCTGCTCTAAGGGGTCATGTGCTGTACACACTGAAGCTAAGACAAATGCAGAAGTGTGATATTGGGATGTATACATAAAATGTTTATTAAGAATTTGGATAACATGCTTTTTCTGCAAATATATATATTTCATTTTCAGTCTTTATTTCGAACAGATTAAAAAATAACAAATGTGAAAAACAGAATACCGTATTGTTAGAATACAGTATGTATCCACATTCATGGTAATATTTGTATATTCAACAAAAAAAGTCTTCATACTAATAATAATAATAATAAATCATATGTGTCCGAAAGGGAGCAGGAGGAAGCAAATGCTTATTAATTCCCACCCCTTACTTGATCAATGATTGTCCTTTAAATCATTATGCAAGTTATTCCTACATACATTTGCAAATAAATACATATACAATAATTTCTCATCTTCAATCACCTTTCTTCATTCTCATATGTTTCCAAAAAAGTGTTTCTGTACATCTTTTAAACTGAGCTATGCGTGTGCTTTGTTTGAACTCCTGCTCCAAACCGTTCCATAAAGTCACCCACAGATTGTTACACTTCTCAGAGCTGTTCTGACCTCGAGTTGTTTAACATGTAGATTTCCTCTCAAAGTATCCCCCCCCCTCTCCGTCTACGAACAATGTTTTTAATTTCCTAGGAAGTAGATTATGTCTGGCTCTGTACCTGATTTGTGCCGTTTTAAATGTAACCAGATCAATGAACTTCAATATGTGTGACTTCATTAGTGTGTTCAAGATATCCAACATTATTGATAACTCTTATAGCCCTTTGTTGTAATGTGCATAACGGCTGTAGGTTGGTTTTGTACGTGTTTCCCCAAATCTCCACGCAGCGAATCAGAGATGGCAATGTGAGTGTGTGATATAGAGTATGCAATGAGTTCCACAATGTATCTGGCTTTTCCCAGTGTTGCTTTTACATGAGTGATGTGAGGTTTCCAGCTGATGTTGTGCTCTCAAACCACACCAAGGAACTTCATTTCATATACTCTTTCTATGTATGTTATCTAGTATTAATTGTATCTGTGGATTTGTTTGATGTTTTCCAAATAATCTTTGTTTTGCTTATATATAATTTGTTTGTATGTTTTAATGATGACCTATTCTTAAAGTGTTGAATAGCTTTTGCTTTGGGAGTGCTATGGGTGGGTTCAGTACCCTAACCATAGGAGATAGGAGTCATATTGGATGTAAATACTCTGTTTTTAAAGGCCATGCATGTTGATTGGTCATAGTGTAACACTCTGTGACAACGCGAGCCCAACCTCATTCTCCTTTATTCCTAATGTAAGAACAAGTGTTCAGACCTTGCTGGTAGCACATTGCACTATAAAAAGGAACATCTGCTACCCTTTTGATCTGCAGAACCCAGCTGAGAAGAGGCTGTGTGCATTTCTTTCCATATTGTATTAGTACAACATTACATTACATTACATTACATTACATTGCATTTAGCAGACGCTTTTATCCAAAGCGACTTACAATAAGTGCGTTCGACCAGGAAGACACAACCTTGAAGAAAACAGAATCATATAAGTACATCAGGTTTCATAGAGCCAAACATTTCAAGTGCTACTCAACTGGCTTTAGAGAAGCCAGTCCTTTGTTAGTATATAAGTGCTCGTTGCTAGGCTGAGATTGAGAGGAAGTAGAGGTGAAAAAGTTCACAGACTGTCATCTGAATCGAGATGCCCTCCTCACTTCAAAACTCACCGCGCTGCCCTGACTGAAAAACAGGTCTAGATTGATCTTTTTTCCCTCCTCCACCCTCTCGTCTCTCCGCATTGATCTCCACCTGAAGTCGGATGATGATCGGAGCCGCTACGCCTCAAAGAACAATTAATTGTGCATGTGATCGATGTTCATCCGGAAATCAATAGACACTCTGCTCTCTGTCTGTTTGAGTGTATCAGTGTTTGTGTGCTTATGTACGTGCGCAGAACAATGATAGTGTGTGTGTGTGTGTGTGTGTGTGTGTGTGTGTGTGTGTGTGTGTGTGTGTGTGTGTGTGTGTGTGTGTGTGTGTTTTGCAGCAGGTCTGTTTCTATATCCTCTCTTACCTGTCTTGTTCATAAGACGGTTGACTCATCGACTCTGGGTCCAAGTGGAAAGCTTGGTATGAGTTAAGGTGGAGTTTGTGGTTGTTTTAAGTACTGCTTGTTTCATTATCGAACATGAACGAACAAAGATAAGCTCCCTTGTGGAAGAACAATCTGTTCATTAAAAAATGTAACACAGATTGGACACGAATGAGCCATATTTGGGCTTTGTTTTATGACGTTATGTTGCCTATCATTTAAAAATTGTACAACGGAAAATGACGTTTCCTCCATCAAATTGTTATTTTCCATTTTGTTTTTGCTTCCGTTCTGTTTCTGTTGATATTTGCTGGACGGGTGAGGAAACTACAGAACTAAAAACTCTAAAAAGTAGGGATTGTAATTCTTCAGAAAGTCTTGGAAAGAGTGGACGCATTTATTTTGGACGCCACACGTTCTGTGTACGTTAGCAGAGCTTCACTTGCGGGTTTTTTTCTACATATTTTTGACATATTTCACACTTTCTGGTCATTGGATCAGTTTGAGATCTTGCAGGGAGGAAATGTACCAACAGAAACAGCCACAGTGATTTGAAAAAGGCTTAATATGATTTGCACACCTCCAACAAATCTTCAAGGTAAACAACTTCACCGCTGAAGCCCTGAGGAAAGGAGACGCAGTGAAGAAGAGAAGGTCGTTGGGAGTAGTGGTCAAATCATGAAGCAACTCGATCAAATCGTCCACGAATTTCCTATTGACTAAAAATACCCATTTCCACAAAAATAAGAACAGGTTTTTTGATGCAGTCATCCTGGTCCAATGGGAAATGAGCTCAAGAGAGATATCAACGTGTATACGTAGATAATGAAATGAGTTGTAAATAGACTATGAAGATGTCATATATTTGTGCATCACCTCAACGCTTGGAAACGGTTGCCTCTTTCGTTAACATTGTATCCACTCAACAGGTGTTTGGTTTCCTCTGAGGGAAAGTATTTAAATTGTGCACTGTATTAAAACTAGGAGAAGTAAATGCGACGAGACGAGGAGAGGGAGACGGGCGAGGACACCCAGCAGAGTGGCCTCATGAAAAAGTAAACAGGAAGTCTTCACCAAGGATGAGGCTCTCCTGCCACCCACCTCTGCTGGGGGGGGGGGGGGTCCTCTGTCCCGCCAGACTGGGACAAACCTCAGCCCCCCCCCCTCCTCCTCTGTGGCGGGAAGCAGAGATGAATTTTTTATTTGGGAAATGGAAAAAATGATAAAAAATACATCATAAAAATACATGATAGCACTATAGAGTGTTGCTTAGCCCTGCATGCAATACAATTACAAGATTTGATTTAATACATTCTGTGACGCCAACCTTTTTTATGATGATGTGGCAAATACGTAAACAATAAATAAATGTGTATAAAAATGGTTGGATGAAGGTGAATAAAAGCACAATTCAGAGTAAGATACACACAGAGAAGCGTGTCCACACTCAGGTTGGAGGAAAGGTTATTACGTGAATAAGTGTACGATGTTTTTTTACTGCAAAGAAAAGACAAAAGTGAGAATAATTTGGCCTAAAAAGCATGTCGATGGTACCCTGACGCATTAGCATGAGGAGGACATAATATATTGACAGACGTCTAATTGAAAAAGAAAATAAGACAACGGTAAGGACAGTTTTCACTCCTACATATTGTGAAAAACACCCATTGCATGCTGGGAAATATCCCTGGCGAGACACGGGTGGGTGAAATATTAATGAGAGGTAACATTTTTGCAATGAGGTAATTTTTTTGTTTTTCTCATCCTGCATATAGCGTCAGCACTATGTTGTCACTTTCAACCACACGCACACACACACACACACACACACACACACACACACACACACACACACACACACACACACACACACACACAGCACTTTTGGCGGTCCAGACAGGACTGCTTTAAGAGTGTGTGTGGGTGTGTGTGTGTGTGTGTGTGTGGGTGTGTGTGTGTGTGTGTGTGTGTGTGTGTGTGTGTGTGTGTGTGTGTGTGTGTGTGTGTGTGTGTGTGTGTGTGTGTGTGTGTGTGTGTGAAGGCCATTTGCAGGTAGGGAAATGAACACGTTGTGGCACTCAGAGGGCAGCTGCAGCTCTCAGAGTGCGAGATGCGTGATGCAGTGAAGCTGGCAGTGAGGGGGGGGGGGGCAGAGCGTTTGTTTTTCCCTCCACGTGAAAGGTAGAGCGGGGAGTTTCAGAGTGTGTTGTGTGTGAGTGTGAGAGGTAAAGTAAACTATATACACGCTTACCTATCTTCCATTTGAGGAGGACAATAAATAAACCTCAGAGGCATGGTGTCACTCTAATGCAGCGTCCTCTTTCTGCTGCAGACACACGGGGACAAACAGGTGGGGTCAAGAGGAACTTCTGCCTATGTTTAGGGAACATTTAAAGAAAATCTTTGATGTAAAACCGCTGCTTTTTATAGCCAATGGAAACACTTCACACACAGTAGCTCCCTTTGGTCTGAGATACAGCACACTTAATAACATTACATTTCGTTTAGCGGACGCTTCTATTGAAAGCAACTTAAAATACGGGAGCTCGTTCCACCATCTTGGAGCCAGGATTGCAAACAGACGTGTTTTTGAAGTCCAACGAATTCCAGTTCGCAGTGAAGGAGTAGTAATCAGTTTGTCTGATGCAGGCCATACTGTCTGCAATTGTGGCCTGCATCTCTGTGTATCTGTTGTGTACCAGCTGTGAAAAACAAATATCCAGATTAGTCTAAACCACATGTGTCAAACTCAAGGCCCGGGGGCCAAATCAGGCCCTTGGTGGATTTAATTTCGGCCCGCAGGATAATTTTTAATTACTATTAGATCTGGCCCGCCGGTATATTGCACGCACACCTTCACTCCATCCTGAGGGTCTCCTCCGCTCAGAGCCTGAGCCCAAACATTGATGACCTTGCACCCGAGATGAGATGCCAAGTATCTGAGCTAGCATCACAGAGCAGCACACTGAGTTCAATGGATGCTTCCTTCTGCACTTTCTCTCTCACGACAACAGGGCATGTTTGGTTTGTTCTTTGAGGGAAATAGTTTTGTTGAAGCTGTTGTTGGCCTGTGGGAAAATGTAATCATAAGAAATTACTCTGGAGAAGCTGCAGATAGAGCCGTAAGAAATGAATGCAACTGATTATTTAATGTTTAATGTTGTTTTAAAGGTGGGGTATGTCATTTTTATCATTTAAGCTTTGTTCCAGGTTTAATATGTGCAATAAGTTCATTTCAATAAGTTTTGCAATAAACATTGAACCAGTCCGGCCCTCCACTAGTACCCATTTTTTTATTTTGGCCCACTGTGTATTTGAGTTTGACCCCCCTGATCTAAACCAATAGATCTAAAGCCTAATATCTAGATTCCATTAGTTTGTTCAAGAAAGTCTGTCCTATAGCTCGTTCATCAAGTAAATGCTCTCTGTAGATGTTGTCCTTCTAATTCCTGCTTCCACGCTGTCTTTGAGTCGTCAATTTGAACAATGTCCTTTAGTTCTTGCACAGGCTGTCAGTGCGGAAATGAGTTGTACCGAGTCCTAGAAGGTCAAAAAGCTACGAAAGAGAGCACATGAAGAGGGATCATGGAGAGACTTGCAGTCATCCAGAACCCCTCCCTCATATAATATCTGTCTTTTACAAAGCTGAAGGTGCTTTTTCTGTGGGAAAACACTCCACTTCTGGTTATGCGTTCACCTCACCTGAAGTATTGAATATGAGTCACGGAAACATTTCAATCCTTGGTTTTCTCCAAAAACCTTCTCAACACATTTATTCCATTTTTTCCCCCCCGTTCCTGTCCGGCCCATGTTGAGGGATACAAATGTAAGTGGAGAGAGAATGAGGGAGGGGGAAAGAGTGGACATACATGAGGAAAGTGGTGGGGGTCTTGTACGGAGAAATGAGGTTGATGTTTGAGACCTGATGCAGAGAAAAAGAAAGCAAAAACACGGACGGGGGAGAGACAAAGAGAAGGGGGAAGCAGAAAGAAGAGAGAGGAAGAGGACAAGGCCCACCACACTCAGCTACAGGAAAGACTGCAATTAATAATTTACATCATCTGTCATTGTGCGCTCCACTGGACCACTCAACAAACAGCACCCGTAATTTAAAGCAAAAACACACACACACACACACACACACACACACACACACACAGAAAGAAAAAGGAATGCGTGCAAGAAGCTTAACACACACATGCACAAACAAAAGTGGTCGCATGCAAGTGGCTGCACACACACACACACACACACACACACACACACACACACACACACACACACACACACACATGCAGTACTACAGCTCACCGGTGCACCCTCTAAACCACTTCCTGCTAACAGAAAACCAGCAGAGATCAAACGGCGGCCCACTCCTCTCTTCTGTATCCGCTGCTTCGTACCCCAACCCGGACTTCTGTCTCTCTGAGCTCCTCGCAGCGCTGCCTTTTGTCTCCGCGGCCGCCATGTTAAATTTATGCTGTGTATGTCACCGCTAGCTAGCACCCGACAGTAAATATTTGATACGTTTCCCATCCCTCGTAAGAAATTCCCCCAAGCACACGATCAGACCTGTTGGAGGCAGACCCAAAGTGATAGCAGCCATGTTACATTTACAACGTTTGTTTTGGTGAGTAAAAACCCTGCTAACACCCAGGTGGAAAGTCATAATTGATCCGACGCGTCTACACCGAGTCGTTCTAGGGGAGGGTTGAATATTCATCACTTACATTAAGTTTGTTTTGCATTTTTCGGACAATACATTAGTGTAGGTGTGAGGGAAACTTCTGAAGCTATTGGAAACAGCACTCAGAGAGACACGAGGAGAGCTGGAGCTTTGATGGCAAACACTGACGGTTTATTTGGAGCTTCGATCGATCTGACCACACGGTAGAGATGCCACAATCTGAAGAAACCTTCCTCTCGTATGATGTTTTAACTAGTTTCGCTGAGACACCCTTTATTCTCATTTTCAGGTGTATATCAGTATGTAGTGTCTCTACTTTAAAGAGTCCTCTCCTGCTGATGTTCAGGTGTATATCAGTATGTAGTGTCTCTACTTTAAAGAGTCCTCTCCTGCTGATGTTCAGGTGTATATCAGTATGTCGTGTCTCTACTTTAAAGAGTCCTCTCCTGCTGATGTTCAGGTGTATATCAGTATGTAGTGTCTCTACATGTCTCCATGCTTTAATGTTCAAAAAGCTCTTTATTTTTCTCATACTGCCTGTGCTGCAGCACCTCTTTTCACCCTCTGTCTGAAACCAGAGCCCAGTCTGCTCTGATCGGTTAGCTGGCCAGCTCTGTTGTAATTGGTCTACCGCTTAGAGATGTCCCGAAACCAAGTCTGTGAGTCTGAAAATAGTTTTTTCCCTATCAGAAAAAACCCTAAAGAAATCCACCATGGAAAAACATGTTTTTTTCCCTTTAAAAAACTATTACTCATCTAAAATTACTCACACAGGACGTCCGATATAGCAGCTTCACTTCAGCCATCATCACACTTTCTCTGGTGGCGATGACATCAATGGTAAATGACATCATGTGTGTTGGAAAGCGGCATGTTGCTAAAAGAAGGGTAACGGTGTCAGAGGCTGAGAAGTGATTCACTACTCTGAATAGTTTATGAACAGTTGAGTGCAAAAAGTCAAACCGTCTGACAGCTGGAAGGAATAGTGGAGGAGGTGTTTGGACAACAGCTGATCTGTAGATAACGTGGAGAGATACGATCCTGAACAGAATACTGTATATTAAAATGACAGTAGAATTAGGTTAACCTGTTCACAAAGATACATAATGTGCACGTAGAGATGGTACAGGTTGCTACGTTTTGGGAGTCAAGCCATGGTTGTTTTCAACAGCGTTCCAGCTGCTTTGATCAATACGTAAATCGATCTGATTGGCTGTACGTGATCATGTTAAGTA
The DNA here is from genome assembly GCA_902827135.1 of Harpagifer antarcticus. Lineage (NCBI taxonomy): Eukaryota > Metazoa > Chordata > Actinopteri > Perciformes > Harpagiferidae > Harpagifer > Harpagifer antarcticus. The sequence goes on along the minus strand of CADEHL010001001.1, from coordinate 177,159 downwards.
CAGTGTGCCACAGCCTTGTGTTCCTTCAGCTTATACTTTTCTTTTTGTCATCTAATGTACACATGAAGGGCAGCGTGGCCTTCAAGTGTCATTAGAATATTCAGAAATGTAAATACTTATTTGAATTTTGACACGGCTGCGATCACACATGGAGACAAGGTCAGTGACACACACAAACCCGAATGGAAAACATTTCAATTTCACACTTCATCTGTCGTAAAATATCTATCCCTATCCCTGACACACACACACACACACACACACACACACACACACACACACACACACACACACACACACACACACAGAAAGGTGTTGTTAGTCACTCACCATCGCACTGCTTTCCAGATTATTTCAGTGCAATGGAATGGGATGCTGTGATGTGGCACCTGAGCCAGAACGTTCGAGGGGAATGCCGCGTATTCAAGGAATTCCTCGTTCCCAAAACATGATGAAGATTGTAGTTATTTTACAGTCCTTTAGCGAACAACAAGAAAATCCAGGAAACCCTTCAGAGGAGAAGAGGTCAAAGGTCACAGATCACGGTAATTGAAGTGAAGTGGAAGGAGAAGAGAGATAAGAGCTAAGTATGGAACAGATTGAATAAAGGACGTTAAAAGATTTGTTAGGGAAGAAATGCCTATATAAAGAGGTACAGTACAGTGCTGCACCATTGGTGTCTGATTTATTAAAACAACAACCTTGTAACTGAGAAACACTTAAATGCTACATTTCAAATGTTTACTAAATTCATGGCAAACCAATTTTAACATCATGCAATAACCTTAAGACGACATTAGTTGCATTTCCAGCCTCAATGTCACTATTATTGACACCCTGGTACACACATGTAGCTGCTTTGCCTGATGCTGATTTTAATGACTGATTGAACCACAGCAATATTGTTTTAGAGTTTTTATATGTTTAACTGCTATGCCTGTCATCTTTGCTCTGTGTTTGTGTTGTCTCCTGGGTTCTGTAGTGCCCGGAGTCTGTCCCTCCCAAACCCCATCCCCTCAGGAAGCCTTTGCCTCCTGTCAGGTCATCATTGTAAATAAGAATTTGTTCTTAATTGATTTTCCTGGATAAATAAAGGTTCTACTACTACTACTACTACTACTACTACTACTACTACTACTACTACTACTACTACTACTACTACTACTACTACTACTACTACTACTACTTAACTGATCTTTTTAATAAGTTGTACTTACAATTTAGTGAGAAACATGGGCTTGTGCTTCACTGAGGATCTTTGTTATTCTCAGTGACAGGAAGGCCACTGTAGGTATTACACTTCACGTTTTGAAATATGTGTAACTCTGTTAATATAAAACCCACACTACTCAAACTTCGTTACTTTTCGTAAAATTTTTCATCAACAGAAAATAAATCTCACGTACCCCCTGCAGTACTCCAACGTACCCCTAGGGGTCCGCGTACCCCCATTTGAGAACCACTGAGTTAGAGTACCAAATTAGTACGAAACCAAAATGCAGGATGAAAAAATCAAAACAATGAATTAAAGGAAGCTAAAATGCAGCGTAGACTAAAGCTAGATTATTGTACAGTACAGTGTATTATTATAAAGGCAATAAAGTTTAAGCTTAAAGGAACCTATTACAACCAAATGAATTAAAGGTGGGGTAGGTCATTTTGGAGAAACCAGCTCGAGTGCGCTAGAATTTGAAAATACACAACCGGAAAAAATCTGCCACTTCCTTACAGAGCCCCTCCTTCAACACACACGAACGCGCACATGACCAATGAGGGCACGAGATAAGTTTGTGCCCAGATGGAAGGCTGACAGGCAGGTAGGCCATCCAGTTATTTTAGCCGGCTCAGATGATTGGTCGTGCTTTCTACAGCGCCACGGCTTCAACAGATGATATTTTTAATGTATTTATTGTCAAAGCATTTAATGTATTCATTGCTATCGGGATGTTAAGAGCATTCCATGGAATATAACAAGTGTTTTGAAATAAATTACCTACCCCACCTTTAATGTCAGATATGCACAAAGACGTACATATGGATAATCAAAATATAAAGAAATAACAAACAAACAAACAAACAAATTCCCACAGACAGAGAAAGTTATTTAATGTTCAGTTTTACATAAATGCACAAGTTACCTTGCTTTATTACTGGAGTCA